>PVJS01048716.1:0-14944 GCA_004027185.1 Glis glis
TATTTAGTGAGGCCCTCCGCAACTTCGTGAGACCCGGTTTCAAAAATAAAGCATAAAAAAAAATAGGGCCGGGGGCGTGGCGCGGAGGTAGAACGCCCCTGCGCTCAATCCCCGGTACCGCAAAAAAAAAAAAAAAAAAATTTAAATATCATTAGGTGCTCAACAAATACTTTCTGAATGAATGAAGAAATCAATCAGCAGAGACTCTTCACCCAAGAAGATTTGGTGCAAAAGGAATGAGTGTAGAATGAAGGCATAATAATTAGTATAAACAGTTATTATGTTCTTACTATGTCTCAGGTACTATTTTATGGGCTTTATATTTTATTAATTCATTGAATCTTTATGACAATCTTTTAATGGAATTACAATTATTATCCTCAGTTGACTGATTAGGAAACTGAAGAACAGAAAAGCTTAAAAAACTTTCCTTGATAATATAATTAATAAATTTTAGAGCAGAATTTAGTTCCAGGTAATCTGGTTTCTTACCCAGCTCTATCAACCACTCCTTTGTACTGCTTTTTTTTTTTTAATATGAAAACTAGGTGTGAAGTTCATTTACTTTAATTTTTATCTGAATGTTTATATATTATGAGGGGAAAAAAACCCAACAGGTTGTTTGAGTTCTTTTCTAGCTAGTTTTTTTTAGTCCTATCTAGATAGTTTATTTGTACTTTAGTGAGCTTAAATTTTAATCTGTTGATTATATTTATAAGACTAAAAGCACCTTTAATATTATGCTTGACATATAAGAAAATGCCAAAATAAATCAGCATATAAGTCAGACAAATATTGCCATAAACACTGATATAAAGTTAATGATTTTTAAAAATATATCATATCAATATATTTTTTTTGAGTTCTGGTTCTAGGAGTTGAATCCAGGAGCATTCTACCTCAGAATTACACCCTCAACCCTTTTTATTTTTTTTTACTTTGAAACATGGTCTCACTAAGTTGCTGAGGGCCTCACGAAGTTACTGAAGCTGGCCTTGAACCTATGACCCTGCTGTCTCAGCCTCCCAAGTACTGGGATTCCTGGCATGTGTTACTGTACCTGGCTTATAATTAAATATGATCAAATAGAACAGTTCATTTCATGGGTACATTTCAATTAATTAAACTTCTCTATTGCTGTACATTTTCAGGATTTATTGTTGTAACAAGAAAGTGATAAAATCACTATGCACAAATATTTGTCCACATTTCTGATATTTTGAGGGGATTATGTTTTAGAAATAGAATGACTGGCTAAAAGCATGCATAGGTTTTTAAGCTTTATTGATAAATATTTTAAAAATGATTTCCAGAAAGATTGTGCTGTGCTACTCTCTTATCAGAAGATTATGAAAATGTCTTTTCCATATTCTTACCCATAATGAGAAATATGATAATAAATGATTTGATAATTTGGAGATTAAAATTTTTATCACACTCAGACTTTAATTTTTATTTATTTAAATGCTTCTTTCCTATAACTCATATCTTTTGTTCATATCACTTGTGGTATGTTTTTCATATCGATTTACATGTGTTATTTACAGCTATTAACATTTTGTTCATTCTTTTTATGACTACATTTTTATGAAGATATTTTAATCTCATTTATATCCTCTGTGTTAATTCTCTCATCCAAATATTTTGGCTATTTTGATATTTGATAACTATGCCCTAATTTTTGCTAATAATATATCAAATTATCTGTGAACATTGTCAAATAACTGGATAGCTGACTGAATTTTTCATTCTAATTTGTAATATCAGTATTTAATCCCCCACTTTAATGTTTAGAAAATGTCTTTAGAAGGAGTAAACACTCATTTAAAATTATAGAAATTGAGCCAAGAGTGCTCATTATTGATTTTGCATTGAAACATTCTCCTGATACAGAGATGAAAACAGTGTCTGGCCTTCAGTTTTCTGTTCTATTACTCATTTTACTCAAAGAAAATTCTTGTAGTTAAGATGCTTATCAATTACAAGATCCATATTAGCAAATCATATGGCTCTGATTTATTTGCTATTTATTTAATGATAGGTTCTGCTTTCAATGAGACTCATACTTGCTAGAATTTTTGCACATTTCTAGACTTCAACCTACACAAATCATTTCCGAATATGAAAAATATAGGCGCCTTTTCATTTTGAAGGGAATTAACTTTGGTTCTATAAGCTATTAAAATTTTGTTCTAAATTGGGCAATGATTTAATTAGTTTGTTAAAACGATAATGCAGTGAAATAAATGACAAAAATTTGACTGGCATCCTTAACATCCAGTGTCATATGATTTCTTTCAGAGGATTTCCTTGAAGATGAACCTGGAGAGGAGTTTGAAACGATACTGCATAGGGGCATTTTTTTTTTCCAGTTATGATAAAGAAAAGATTTCATTGTTCCAGGATCTAGTTGCACAAATTGCATATCAACAGCAACTTGATCAAAAGTAGGATGACCATGTTATTAATTTCTCAAATTTGGCACATTTGATAGTAAAAGTAGATGGTTGCATAATTAAAATGATAGAATTTGAAAATATATCTCTAGAGTAATATTGGTGCACTTATAAATTACTTATTATTATTATTGATATTGTACAGAGCTCATTGACATTATATTTCAGATTTTCATTTTTATTCCATAATCTTATATATTATAAATTAATTAATAATAGAAGCTTCATCAAAATGCTTACCAAATGTTTACATATTTCAATATGCTTCTTACAGTATTTATTTATTTTTGGTACTGGGGATTGAACCCAGGAACATTCTGCCTCCATGCTATACCCCCAATCCTTTTTATTTTTTGTTTTAAAACAGCGTCTCACTAGGTTGCTGAGATTGCAGAGGTTGATCTTGTGCCGGTAGTCCTCCTGTCTTAGCCTCCCAACTACTGGAATTGCAGGTGTACGCCACCACACCCAGCTTAGAATTTCAAAATTATATTTTCCATCTGTACTATTTACATTCATTGTTTGATCAATTCAATTTCTCACATTTTTGTTCAGTGGTTTAAATATCTTAATATATAGGTTTAATTTTCAATAAATGCAATTTGCTTAAAACTTCAATAGTTGATATCCAAGTGCTCCAGCACTGTAAGATTTTTAATTAAATATTTCCAACAATTTTGAAAAACATACAATGAGAATTGTGAGGACTTAATTACAAAGCATTTAGTACTTTAGCAGGATAACTATGTAAATTTACAAAAACAACTATTTTTTTTTTGTGGTACCGGGGATTGAACGCTGGGGCGTTCTACCTCCGCGCTATGCCCCCTGCCCTTTTTTTTATGCTTTATTTTGAAACCGGGTCTCACGAAGTTGCGGGGGGCCTCACTAAGGAGAGAGAGAGAGAGACAGGGAGAGAGAGAGAGCGAGAGCTGAGGCTGGCCGCGAACCCGGATCCTCTGGTCTCCACCTCCCAAAGTACTGGGATTAAAAGCGTGCGCCACCACGCCCAGCTACAAAAACAACTATTTAAAGGCTTAAATATTTCTAAAATTTAGTTGATCATTGGCAGAAAAAAGACCAAGTATGCATTTCTATGCTAAAATAATTTTTAATATTATTTCAATATTAGCTTACTAAATTTTATAATTCAGTTTCAAATACACATACACATGTTAAGTATATGCATATATACTTATATATGTTTAAAAATATTAATAAATTTTGACACCAACAGCTTTTATTTCTCTTGGTAAAATATTGTGGGGGTGTTGAGATCCTCTTTCTTCCAAGCTCACTTTGCTGTGCACCACAACATTTCAAATATTTGTGTTGCATCACAGCTATTCAGGAGGCTAAGGCCAGAGGATCACAAGTTCGAGGTCAGCCTGGGCAACTTAACAGGAACCTGTTTCAAAATTTTTAAAATATAAAAAGTGGTAGGGATGTAGCTCTGTGGTAGAATGTTTATCTAACATGTTCAAGGTCCTAGGTTCAATCCCCAGTACTGAAAACAAAAAACCCACAAATATTTGTGTTCCACAAATCTCTTTATTTAGTGAAAAATATTATTTTTTTTACCATGGTACCGTACTCCATTTATTTTGTATTCATGCCATAGCAAAAATAAATAAATTTGTCTTCATTTATCCCAACTTGTAATTTTCCATTAACACAGCTACCACCTATGGAGGAACTGGCTGGGTCAAACCTCTTATTTTGTAAGCTCACTTTGTTTAATCATTGAGTTCCATATGAGGGTTTTTTTTTTTTGAAAGGGAGGGTATTGGTTTCATTTTGTCCAAAATGGGAAGAAACAGGTTGCTGTTGGTCTTCTTTAAAATTAACTATTATTTAAAACAAGAACTTCATTCCTTGCATTTATCTCACACACTGCTAGATAGATAAGATCATGTAAAGACAGAATATGGGCTAGAGGTCTGCCAAATCCATCCTGCCTTATTTCCATTAGTACTAACAACAACAACAACAGTAATAATATTTGCTAAAAGGTATAGCAATTGAATGGGCCATCAGGGCATTTATAAAAATGTATTATTCCAGGAAATCATAATGCAGGGTCACCCTATATAATAAATATATTGCTTTCTTTTGGCAAACTATTTTGTTCTTTTATTTTTGGCTTCCTATTTGTATTCATTTTTCTCTTATGCACATGAAACTAAATCATTAAGAATAAAATTATATTATAAAACTTTTAAGACGGTCAAGATTATTTAAAGTTGTTATCACTAGTAGTAGAAGCAGTTAGAGGGATTATTTCGAAATGTCAATTGTTTGCAAGTTGGTAGAAATATTTCCAAAGATCATAGAACATATTTGTTTATTTATTTTAACATGTATTTTAGTTTCATAGTGCAAATATTTTATCTTTATTATTCTAAACCAAATATAATTAAATATAGCTTAATTTTCCCAGTATCTCATATTTGTTCTTCTTACATGTTTTTTAGCACATATTGTATGAATCATGTCATTGTACAATGTCAGAATTAAGACTTTTACTTAGTCTTCTTTAATTGGCAGATATGTTTTGCTAACTGCTCACTTTCAATTTCAAAAGCTATTTGAACCCAAACATCATATTATCCTTTATCATCTCATCTTTCATTTAAACTCATATTGCAACAGTCTTGTATGGCTGTTTGGAAGGAAACAATTGAACTGGATGCTGATAAGGCTTATGGATATTGTCAAATACTTTTTCATTGAATTATTAATTTACTATATCCTAACATAACAAAAACAAGCTATGAATATGAAATTTGGGCCACACAACATAATGCTGCATGTGCTAACAATACAATCTTAACAGGTAGAATTCATAAACATATTGTATTTAGGCGTTTATCATTTTCACAGTTATTTTTAAAACCAAATGAACATAATCTCTAAAGTAGGGAGAATGCCCAATAGCATGTGAAGTGCTATACCTAGAATGCTGTTGATGACCCAATAAAGAATGGCATTGGGATAGAATAAGTGTTGGAAAATGTGGGGATACATTTGTTAATGCTAGACATTTTGGGTGCGAGAATGAGTGACAAGTTTAAATACCTGAAGCCTGTTTTTCTTAGCTTATGTGGCTGGCTGGGCAGGTACCTGCTGTGTCCTTATATCTCAGTGAGTCACATTCCCAAAGCTGCATACTTAATGGAAGTAAATAACATTTCCTTACTCAGGAGCATCACTCTTTCCCTGAGATGCATCTTCTCCATGCCAATTTCTACCACTCGTCTAGTTTAAGGTCTTAGTGACTCTCCCCAAGATTACCACAAAGACGTTAGCAAAGACCGCAAAGTCTTATTATTTCAACTCATACCTAATTGTTATCAAATTTATTTACTTAAAATACAAATCCAGTCATACTATCCCCTAATTGATACTCTTCAGGAGTAACTGAAAGCCTCATACATCACTGGTTGGAATGTGAAATTGTGTAGCTGCTTTAGAAAATGGCTTAGCACTTTTTAAAACTGTTAAGCATAAATTTACCATATGACCAAAGAATTCTATCCCCAATAGAAATGAAAACATATGTCTGTGTAAAGACTTGTGTCTGAATGCTCATAGCAGCATTATTTATTATAAAATATGGAAACAAACCAAACATCCACTAAAACCGGTGAATAGATAAATAAATAATGGTATATCCAAACCAGGAATAGTATTTGGAAATATAAGGAACAAACTATGGATGTATGCTACCACATGGATAGACCTCAAACACCTTATATTCTAAATGAAAGAAGCCAGATGCAAATGACCACATAACACATGATTCCATTCACATGAAATGTCCGGAAGTGGCAGATCTATACATACAGAAAGCAGAGGAGTGTTTACTCAGCGTGGGGGTGGTGAAGAGTGGTGACTGTAAAGGGGTAGAGAGATCTTTTTGAGTGAGGGACTAAAAAAACTGGACTGTGTTGATGATTGCACATCTCTGTAAATTAAAGTTATCACTGAATTTGCACTAAAATAAATTTTAAGATATGTAAACTATAATAACTCTATCTGAAAGTGCGCAAACAAAATCCTACAATAGCAGTAAATTCTTCAGGAGGTCCTGGCCACAGTATCCAGCCTAGGCTCCTGTGTTTAGTTCCTAGAACACTTCCCACTCTGACCACTAGCCTACCTCTCTGCTTGGTTCTCATCTGGCCCTAGCATCACTAAGTAAACTTCTGTACTATCACTAGTAGTTCCTTGCATGTCCTAAGTTCTTTCCCCTATATAAGAAAGGCCACTCCAACTATCTTTTTGACCCAGCCTCTATCAAGTACACTTCTCATTTGTCCTTTATCTTCAGTTCACATCCCATCTCCAAAAAAATATATACTTTTGTCTCTGTGTTATCCCACCCACCCTTGACCACAGAATGAAGCACTCTCCCTAATGCTCCTGTAATTCCTGCAATGAGAACAATCTACATGTTTGTAGCTTTTTACCAATGAGTCTGCTTCTTACTTTGACTCTGAATCTATCAGTATTATTAATGTGTGTATCTTTAAAACTTAGGACAAGTGCTTGGCACAGACTATGTGCTCAAGATATGTGTGTAATAATGAATTAATGTATGGACTGGCTGCTGGAGGTTCAGAAACAGTATATATGAGGCATTCTCATTTAACCTGACAAGAACTACCTCTTATTTTTGGCAGCTGAACTTCAGGAGAGATGACATAATGGCATCTGCATGAGATCACAGGTTAAAATATTTTACTTATGAATTCACATCCATCCCTGTTTTCCAGAATGTGAAATGGCAATCTTTTGACCAAATCCATCACTTGCATAGAGATGAATCAAGTGCATGGGTGTTGTGACTGGTGGCTCCTCACAATGATGATAGATCACACTGACTAACGGGCTGTCATTTCCTGACATGATTTACTGTTCACAATAGAGACCACAAGGGAAGATGGACGGCCACTTGGGGACCACCTGTTACAGGTGAGGAATGCAGTATCATTTTCAGCTGTTAGGAAATCACCTCATCAGGAGGATCTGGAAGCTAGTCAATAGACAGTAGGTAAACAAATATTTCAGGCAAACTAAACACAAACAAATGATGGGTTTCAGCTATGGGAATTCAGATAAAGCTAGGAGTTTCACACTGCTTCACTTAGTATTACTAGGACCGTGTAGGGGATTGTGGTATTACTAAATTCTGCTGTACATTGAAATGAAGCCACAAAAATGAACACTATTTCCTAGAGCAATAATACCAAGCAGATATCATCATTCTATATAGTCTAAGCGATTTGTTTGTTTCAGGGCTCTAAGGATTATGATTGAAAGCAAAATGCATAGCAAATGTTCTAAATACAAACTGTGAACAGAAACATGTTATTTATTCATAACCATACAAGAAAATATAAGAAGAGAAACCATTTAGAAAGCAGAGAAGGAACAATGTGTAGCCTTAATAATTTTTGGTGTGAATGTGAGTATTGTTGAACAAATTTCTGTGTATTCCTGTAACATTATCTATCTCAGGTTTGTGGAGAGGTCAACGATGTCTTCCTGAAGATCATGACACTTCCTAAAAAGGCAGAGATTTTGGTCACATAAGAAACTGGAATTTCTATTAGTTATAACATGGAAGTTTAATTGTTCTTTCTCTGACTTTAAATGAAAGGTTATAAAGTGTACAGGAACTATTTAAATATGGCAGAGTAAGAATATTTCAGCCCTCTTCTTTGAAACCAACTTAATACCAAAACAAAAAACAAAAAAGCAGAAATAAAAACCAGGAAGGCTGCCAAATAGTTGTAAAATTTATATGTAGTTCAAATGAAGAAAACAGCAGGAGTGTGTGTCTCCACGTTCACAGAGAGCATACAGAATTATCCAAAAGTAAGTTGCACTTCCTGAAATGTTGTCAGTCACCACTTCTTTGTTGCACTGTGGGATGTTGGCCTATTGGTCATAGAGGAATGACAGGGAAGATGGAGCCCAGGAAGTACATACTTACACCTTTGCAAGTAAAACAAAACAAAAACCAATCAGACTAGCTGGGTTTCAGGGAAAATATTATTGCCAAGCAATCATGTTTACAGAGTATCCAATACACAGAAGTAACATCAACTCTAATCACTACTGGAAATCTGGTGGCATACTTGACTGTGCGGTATGGAAAGTATAGACTAATCCAGGGAAGAAGCAAAATCCTAGATAGCCTTTTGTTGGGAAATATTTCAAAATAAATTTGAATGCAATCTACCTGAATATCTAATTCATTTCATTAATGCCCTTTATAGCATCCTCTAATGCATAGTTGGCCTGGGGAAATGTGTGTGTGTGTGTACTCTAGGTAATTACCAGAAAATCTAAAAGCAAACAATATTTTTCTTCCAAATTACAAAAAATTCACACAAGGAAATATAGACAGTATGGCAAAATAAATAAAAACCACTAAACTACTGAAAGTATAACATGAAGTAAAAAGCCAGAGCTAATTGTTAGATCAGTAAATAAAAATAGGATAGAATCACTTATAAAAAATAAAAGACCCTTAATTTGGATCTCAAAGTAACACAAGTGCTATGCATGATATGCTTCTGAAATTAAATACGGTCTAGAAGTAAAACATGGGTCAACAAATTCAAGCTAAAGACAAGCAAAGGTAATTTTTTAAAAATTATACAAGGTCCAATTTAAGGAAAAACACATGAAACTACTGAATAAAAGACAATAATAAAATATTTAAATCTATAATTAAAGTTTACTATAAATCTTCATTAATAAATGGTATAGCATCAAAATTCAAAATGCTAATTTTTGGCAAAGATAAGCAGTAGGCAGAAATATAATAGTTCTTGAGAGTTATGTGAGACATATATTAAGTAATGTTTAGAGAAAACAGTTAAAATAATTATTCTTTTTTTTTGGTGGTGCTGGGGATTGAACCCAGGGACTTTTGCATGCGAGGCAAGCACTCTACCACATCCCCAGCCCTAAAATAATTATTTTTGATAAGCATCAAAATGTATACTTACAATTAGAATGAAGGTATTTTTCACTTGCCATTGAATATTATAGATTGACCAGGTTTCCTATCATAAGAAAAATTTCAATAAAGTCCAAATAGATATTATACACATCACCTTCTCAGCCATATTAAAAACAATGCAAATTATAGAAACCAACTCTAAACCACATAGACATTTAAATACATATATAAGCAACATGTAGCAGGGAAACAAATTTTTATGTTGCAAAACCAATAGAAATAATAATTATAAAATTCCACAGCTATCAGATATTAGAAAAGTAGATATAGTTCTAGTGCTCAAAGAAAAATGTATTGCACCAGGTACTCATGTTAATGAAGCAGTAAATAAATGATTTAAAGGTTTAGTATAATGACTGAGGTAAAATCTAAGAAAACACTAAATCAAGCAGAAAGAGTAAATGGAGGTATAGTTTAAGACAAGTTAGAAATATGGCAAACTAACATTTATTATAGGAATGTGACAAAATAATACATGAGATCACAAACTATTTCTTTGAGATGAAAAACTCAATTACAAAAAATAGTTATCCATTAGGTAAGGTGAGTAAGGAAAAAAGGGAAATATCAGATAACCAAAATTGAAACTGAAAAGAGGTATATAACCACAAATGCAGTTATAACATAGTGAGTTTCTAAACATCACACAAATAAATTTGAAAACCTAAATGAAATGAATGATCTTCTAGAAGGTAAATTACCAAGTCTGATGCCAGAGGACTCAGAAAATCTAGAAAGGTGGTGACATTGAAAGGGAGAGTTGTTGTAGCACTACTCCCCGAAAGAGCGCCATGCCAGACAGCTTCCCAGAGAGAGGCTACAAGAGCTTCAAGGCAGAGGTAAAGCTATTAGAGAGGAGAGAGAGAGGGAGACAGAGCAGAAGCAAGAGTGAAAGTGAGGGAAAGAGGAGCTTCCAATTTCCTTCTGTGAGACCCCGTAACCTTGATGTAAGACCTGACAAACAGAACACACACGCACACACACACGCACACACACACATCCTATCAACAAATGGCAAAGGAATAACACTGCAAAATTCCTAGAAACAACATTGCAAATAGAACTAAAACCCAGTTATGTCTACAGATTGTGAAAACATATGTAATAAAACTCGGCTTCTACTAAATTTCTATTTTTAAAAAACTGATAAAATATGAGTAGATGCATAGAAATTTTCTCAACACACACACACGCGTGCGTGCATGCACGCGCGCGCAGCCATCATCTTTACAGATGAAACTTAAAAAGCATTCCCATTAAATTCAAGACACACAATAACCCAAAACAAAAGAACAGGTTAGTAAATTAAAATATTTAAAGCCATTTAGTCTTATCAACTTATGCAGCAAAAACATTTGACAAAATCTCACACACATTCATGCTCAAAATTCCCAGCAATTTAAGAATGGAGGTGAACTACTTTACCTTGATAAAGAACATCTATAAAAAACCTAGAGCTAATGTGATAATTAATGATGAAAGACTGAATGCTTTCCCCCTAAGACTGTGAATAAGATTAGGATATTCATTCTCATTTTACCACTCTTATCTAGCATAGTACTAGACTTTCCAACCATTGCAATGAGATAAGGAAAATAAAAGGCATACAGAGAGGAAAGGAAGAAATAAAAGTGTCCTTACAAGCTATCTATGTGGAAAATCACAAAGAATATACAAACAAATGAACAAAAAAACCCTCTGGAATTTATAAGTGAGTTTACAAGGTCCTGGGATACAAGACCAACACACAAAAATAAATTTCATTTTTATATACTAATAATTACTAGGTGGTAACCAAAATCAAATACACAGTACTATGTAAAATCATTCCACAGCAAATGAAATGCTTCGGGAT
The DNA here is from genome assembly GCA_004027185.1 of Glis glis. Classification (NCBI taxonomy): domain Eukaryota; kingdom Metazoa; phylum Chordata; class Mammalia; order Rodentia; family Gliridae; genus Glis; species Glis glis. The sequence goes on from PVJS01048716.1 coordinate 11,351, forward strand.
AAACTTAAGAAAACATATACAGGATTCCTATATTGAAAAAAATACGCTGATGAAAAAAAAATCAACAAAGGCCTAAATAAATAGAGAGATGTAACTATGTCAAAGGAAAGTAAAACTCAACATAATAAAGACATCAGTTTTCTCCAATTTGATGTACAGTTTTAACATGACGTCTATAAAATTATGAGAAAACTTTTGGTAGATATAGAGAAAATATTCTTAAAATTTATGTGGAAAAGGCAAGGGAACTAAAATAGCTAAAACTATTTCGAGAAGCCAAACTTACTATGTAGCTTTGGTACTTAGAATGGTATCTTATTGGCGGAGGGACAATGCATTGATCAGAGGAATAACATAGCAATAGCAGAATGGGTCTATACAAATGCACCAAACTGATTCTCAGCAAAGGTAAGAAAGCAATTCAATGGGGGAAGGACAGCCTTTCCATGGAGCAACTGAACTTCCATAGGCAAATGAATAAATAATAAAACTAAGGTTTAAACTATATTTAAACCTAAAATCACCTCTCATACAAAATTGACTCGAAATGAATCACAGACATATACATAAAACATAAAATTAATGAAACATTTAGAAAATTATCTCAGGGAAAACTTTTCAGAATCTTTGGCTTAGATCCGGGTGTGGTGGCAAACGCTTGTAATCCCAGTACTTGGGAGGCTGAGACTGGAGGATCAGGGTTCGCGGCCAGCCTCAGCTACCTAGTGAGGCCCTCGGCAAATTAGTGAGAGCCTGTTTCAAAATAAAGAATAAAAAATAGGGTTGGGGTGTAGCTTGGAGGTAGAATGCCCCTGGGTTCAATCCCCCATACCGCCAAAAAAAAAAAAAATCTTTGGCTTGGCAATAAGTTCTTAGGCTTGACACGAAAACATTATTTATAAAAGGAAAAATTGATAAATTGGATCTTCAAGATAAAATTAAAATATTTTGCTCCATGAAAGACCTTAATGAAGATGAAAGGACAAGGTTCACATCCAGAGATATGTACAAACTTGTGAGGTGACACCTTTTTGTGGTTTTGATTTATATTTTGTTTGCATTGTGTTTTGTGTGTGTGTGTGTGTGTGTGTGTGCGCGCGCACGTGTGTGTGGTACTGGGGATGGAACCCAGGGGCATGAGCCACCACGCCCGGCACTGCATTGTGGCATTGTGGTCTTGATTAGTGTTGTGGGACTTTTCATACACCTATTGGCCACTTGTATGTCTTCTTTTGAGAAATGTCTATTCAGTTTCTTTGCTTTCTATTGAGTTGGATTCCTTGTATTTTTTACATTAAAAGCTTATCAGATGGGTAGTTTGCAAATATTTTCTCCCATTCCTTAGAGGCTGTCTTTTTGTCCTGTTGATTGTTTCCTTTACTATGCAGATTTTTAGTGTGTTATAGTCCCAAAAGGAAATACAATCAATAACTCAAAGAAATATCTGCAGTCTCATCCTCATTACAGTGGTACTGAACAATATTCAAGATACAGAACCAAATTAAGTGTCCATCAATAGATAAAGAAAATGCAGGATATCCACTTATATCTATACAGAGATATAGATATAAACTTTTATCCATATCCATCTCTACATAGATATAGATATGTATACACAATGGAATATTATTCAATATTTAAAAAGAGGAAAATCCTGTCAGTTGTGACAATCTGGATGAACCTGAAGCACATTAGGCTTTGTGAAATAAATCAAGCACAGAAAGACAAATACTGCATTCTCTCACTTACATATGGGATTCAAAAATATTAAACTCGCCGGGCGTGGTGGTGCACGCTTGTAATCCCAGTACTTTGGGAGGCGGATACCGGAGGATCCGGGTTCACGGCCAGCCTCATCTCCCTCTCTCTCTCCCTGTCTCTCTCTCTCTTTCTCTCTCTACTTAGTGAGACCCTCCGCAACTTCATGAGACCTGGTTTCAAAATAAAAGTATAAAAAAGAGGGCTGGGGGTGTAGCGCAGAGGTAGAACCCCCCTGGGTTCAATCCCCGGTACCGCAAAAAAAAAAAAAATTAAACTCATAAAGCAGAGAGTAGCATGATGGTTGGAGGGAGGACAAAATGGGAGGAAAACAGGAGAAAATGGAGAGATGTTTATCTAAGGGTACACGCTTTCAGTTATGCACATGAATAGGTTCTGGAGATCTCGTGCACAGCATGTTGACTATAGTTAAAACATAATCCTGTATTATATATGTGAAATTTGCTAAAAGAGTAGATCTTAAAAGTTTTCACCACAAAAGAGGTGAGGTGATTAATTAGCATGATTATAGTAATCCTCTCAAAATGTATACATATACCAAAACCTCACATTGCATACCTTAAGTATATACAATTTTTGTCAGTCATACCTCAATAATGATATTTGTAAACCAGATGTCCAACAAAGGATAAGTATCCAGAATATATAAAGAACCCTCAAAACACAACGGTAAATAAAACAAATTAGAAACAATTACAAAATGATAAAAAGCTATGAAGAGAATTTCACTGAAAAGGATATAGAGGTGGCAATAAGCACATGAAAAGATGTTCAACATCATTAATCTTTTGAGAAATTAAAACCACAATGAGGTATCACTATACACCTATCAAAATGACTAAAATAAAAATAGTGATGACACCAAATGCTGGTGGGTGTGCCAAGAAGTGGGATCACTCATGGATTTCAGGTATAATGTAAAATGATACTGCTGCTCTTATAAAGTAAATGGCAGTTCCTTATAAAATTTAATATGTGCATACCATGTGACTCAGTACTATTTGCCCTTCAGCATTTACCTCAGAGAAATGGAGGTTTATGCTCATGCAAAAATGTGGACACAATCATTCATATCAGCTTTATTTGTAACAACTCCAAACTGGAAATAACCCAAATGTCCTTCAGTGGGTGAGTGGATAAACAAACCGTCAAATATCTATACCCGGGAATATTGTTGAGCCATATGAGGGAACAAACTATTGATATAAAGAATAACTTGAAAGGATCTCAAGAGAATTATCCTGGGGAAAAAGACTGCATACTGTATGGTTCCATTTAGATAGCATTTTGAAATGACAAAGTTATAGAGATGGAGAACAGATTTGTGTTTTCAAGGACTGGGGGGTGGCAAGGAAGGGAGGGGGCCATAGATGTAAAAAGGCAACAGGAGTCTCCTCATCATGACACCGTTATGTGTCTTGACTGCAGTGGTGTCTCAGGAATCCACACATGGAACACACACACACACACAGGGGTGGATGTGAAACCAGTGACATTTGAATAGGTAGAAGATTGCCTCAACATTAAACTTACAGTTGTGATATTCTGTAGTTATCCAAAATATAACCAGTGAGGAGAACTAGGTGAAAAGTATAAGGCATCTTGTATTATTTCTTAAAATTGCACATGAATGTATAATGATTTCCAAATTAAAAATTTCTAAAGTGTCAACATAAGTTTGAAAATGAAGTCTAAAGAGGAATAAACTGAAAAAATGCCAAGATACATGAAAATGGCCTCATCACTTCTAACTTATTTATTTAAAAAAAAGCCGAGCGTGGTGGCGCACGCTTGTAATCCCAGTACTTTGGGAGG
>PVJS01048717.1:0-14944 GCA_004027185.1 Glis glis
AACCGGGTCTCACGAAGTTGCGGAGGGCCTCACTAAGTAGAGAGAGAGAGAGAGAGAGAGAGACAGGGAGAGAGAGAGAGAGAGCTGAGGCTGGCTGCGAACCCGGATCCTCCGGTCTCCGCCTCCCAAAGTACTGGGATTACAAGCGTGCGCCACCACGTCCGGCCTCAAGGTAGTTCTTTTTAAAAAGCAGTTCTTTTCCTAAATGAACCTCTGATGTTGCCTATAAAGTTAATATAAATGTTCTCCACTTTGTTCCAAAGGAGTAAATACTATAATGCCTTGCATAGAGAAGTATCACAGTATAGTAATTTAGAACATGATCTTGGAAATAAGATCAGGCCTTTGTTGAATCTCAGCCCTGCCTCTTTCTAACTATATAACCTCAAGCAGGAACTTCAGATTTTTGGTTTTGTTTGGGGTACTGGGGATTGAACCCAGGGGCATTCTATCTCTGAGCTACACCCAGAGCCTTTTTTTTTTTCTTCAAACAGGATCTTGCTAAATTGCTGAGAGTCTTGCTAAGTTGCTGAGGCTGGTCTTTCTGTGATCCTCCTGTCTCAGCCACCCAAGTCCTGGAATTACAGGTTTGCGCCACTGTACTCAGCAGAACTGCAGTTCTTTATCTATCTGTAAGATAGATAAAGATACGAGATATAATATGAGCCCTGTAGTGTGGGTGTAAAGATTAAATGAAATATAAAGCATCTTAGTGCCTAGAACTAAGTGCTAGCTATTATTATAGAGACAAAATTACCAAATTTTACATATTTATAATTTTCCCTTCTACTGTTTTTTTTTTGTTTGTTTGTTTTTGTTTTTTGCAGAACTGGGGATTGAACCCAGGGGCATTCTACCTCCAAGCTCCCTCAGGCCTCTTTTTTATTCTTTATTTTGAAACAGGGTCTCAATAAGTTGTAGAGGGCCTAAGTAGCTGAGGCTGGCCCCAAACCTACGATCCTCCTGTCTCAGCCTCCCAAGTACTAGGATTACAAGCGTGCGCCACCATGCCCAGCCCCCTTCTCCTACTTTTAAAAAATGCTTCCTGAGGAAGACTTCTCAACTTTTCTAAGGAAATATATTAGTTTTCTGTTGCTGCATACATAACAAATTGGTATAAACCTTGTAGTTTAAAATCACACACTGTTACTATCTTACTCTTTTGTGGGTCAAGAGTCTGGGTGTGGAGTAAGCTGGTCCTCTGCTCCATCTCACAAGGCTGAAATCAAGAAATCAGCCAGGCCTGTGGTTTCATCTGGAGCTAGGGGTCCTCTTTCAACCTCAGTGATGCTGACAGGATCTCTATCCTTATGGTTGTGGGACTGAAGTCACCATTTCCTTGCTGGCTGTGTGGGTAGTAAATGAGCTGAGGGGGCAGGAGATCTGTGGTGGCTACAATTGAGATTTAGGCAATTTTACTATATGGAAAATGCTGTAGTCTGATTTATAACCAGGTGAGCTGGCAGCTGGGGTGAGGTAAAGGAAGAGTTTGTGTGAAGTGAGGTCAAGGAATGAAGAGGCCAGATGTGAGTACACATGGACTTGAAATTTGACTCAAACAAGAATGACAGCAGAGCCAGGCATAGTGGCACACACTTGTAATCCCAGTACTTGGCAGGCTGAGACAGAAGGATTGCAGGTTCAAGGCCAGACCCAACAACTTAGATCCTCAGTAACTTAGCGAGACCCTGTTTCACAATAAAAAATAGGGCTGGGGGTGTAGCTCAGAGGTAGAATGACCCTGGGTTCAATCCCCAGTACTGCAAAAAATAAAAATAAAAATAAAAAATAAAAAGGGCTATGGGTGTAGCTTGGAGGCAGAATGCCTCTGGATTAAATCTCCATTACCACACACACACACACAGTTTCTTCATCTGTCAAATGAGGACAGCAGTACCTAACTTGTGCAGTTGTTTTAAGGGTTAAATGAGTCAACAGTGCATGTAAAGCAACATGCCTGGCTCTTGGTAAATACTCAGCATTACTCCTTTCCTTATCTTCCTTTTCACTGAACTCTCATCTTGGGTAATCCAAATCTTTTCATATAATCCACAAAGCTTTCATGTCATCATTGACTTCTTGCTAGTCATTCCTGTTGTTTGATTTACAGCAAGTACATTTTTATTACTTCTTATATGAAATGTTAAGCAGTCATCACTTCATCTCAGGCCATACTTCCTATCAGTATATGGGTTCTGGTCACTGGTCACTTCTCATGCAGTTGTTTTTTTGTTTTTCCAGCCAGGGGCGGGGGGTGCTGGAGATTAAACCCGGGGCCTTGCACATGCTAACCATACACTCTATCACTAAGCTGTTTATTTTAATGCTTTCTCTACTAGTGTTTCTAATGCACGAACGGTGGAATTTTAGAAGTTTGTTTTTAGTTGCTTTTGAACCTACATTTTATAAGCATTTCTCTCCATTCATTGCAGCTTGTGCTAGAATTCTACAATAGATACACATATTTTATTCAGAGCCATAAAGTTCTGCGGCACCTTGTCCAGTTCACTTTCTTTACTCTGGACTGCTTACATTGCAGCGAAGCTCCTCTTTATACATACTGTCCCCCAACCCATCCTTTACCCAGGCTGGGCCTCAGCTCCTGGCCAGGATGGCTTACATAAACTATTACTATCATTTGCTTAAGCCTAACTTCGAAATAGAAAGTTAATTAACTAGGAAGAGGAATCATGCCATGTCCCCCGATTCACTCTCAAAATGACACTACTCATCATTCATCAAGTATAGGGTTGAGATGTTCTCTTGATTTTGAACCAAAGCCCAACTTTGAAATTTTATGTTTAGCTACTCTGTTGTCCCCTCAGTGTAATATCTGAGCTTCTACAGATGCAGTTAAAGATTTTGAATTGTGTCTGTAATAGGTTTCTGCGGCACTGAAACAAGGCCACATTACACCAACAGAGCTCTGTCGGAAATGTCTCTCCCTCATCCAGAAGACTAAGTTTCTAAATGCTTACATTACTGTATCAGAAGAGGTGGCCTTAAAGCAAGCTGAAGAATCAGAGAAACGATATAAGGAAGGTAAATTACTTTCAATTATACTTAATTCTTATATCTCCAGAGAAGGAGCTTATTGGGGTTGCTCTGGTGGACGCTTGCTTGCTCCATAGTCCTGCCACAGATGGTTTCTGCTTTAAGCAGCTCCCTAATAACTATTCCGTGGTTCCTGCCACTGAAGGTCGCTGCACCAGACAGCTTCCTAAAGATTGTTCCGTGGTTCCTGCCATGGAAGGTCGCTGCACCAGGCAGCTTCCTGAGCAATAGTCTTCTCGCATAATACCGACACGAAGTCTGATGTAATAATTTGGAGAGAATTTAATAATTGGGGGGATCAGGGAGGAGATCCAAGATGACAAATTCTCCTGCCTTATGTAGTCAAGGCCTTTCTTACATAGAGCTTCAAACAAAGTAAATAGGAAGAAGATCACAAGTTAAGACCAGGGAGTGGCAAGGTGAACGTTTCAGGGAGAATAGGAGGTCATCCATGTCCAGCTTTCGGTCCCATCCGGTCCCAGGAAGCTTGTCTGCGTGCGGACAGTTTCCACTTAGCGTGTGCTGTGCACATGGTGGAGCGGTGGGAATGGTGGCCTCGCTGCATGGCTAAGATGCCCAGCAGGAGCTTATTTAGATGCAGCAGTCTCTATTTGGCTGGAGAAGCTTTAAACATAAAATGTACTCTTATTTAGAGAACTTGCCATGAAGTATAATACAAATGAGGTTAGTGGCTATGTGATGCTTCCTAATGTCCAACTGGAATACATTCTAACATAAATTTGATTTCTGAAGAAGTTTGAGTTCCAAAAATTAGCAGTTATTATAATAACTTGCATTATTTATATTTTGAACCATTATCTCATATATGACTCTTGGCTTTTTAATGCAGGTCAGTCACTTGGGGATTTAGATGGAATTCCTGTTGCAGTAAAAGACAACTTTAGCACCGCTGGCATCGAGACAACATGTGCATCAAATATGTTAAAAGGTAAAATGTAAGTCGGGCGTGGTGGCTCATGCTTGTAATCCGAGTACAACCCCCAGTACCCTCCACACACACACACAAAAAAAAGGTAAAATGTAACTGATCAGAGTGTTAATAATTCTATAAAATAGGTGTTTTTCAGCTTAAACGAAAGATACTAAAACATCAGGATAATTGTATCTTTAGTATTTGCTCTTTCAGAATGCATAATTACCCTTTAGAGATAGGCCAGCTTAATGAATGAAAGTTATTTCAGAAGTTTTAGAAATCCTGTTGTTGCGAGGTAGCGTCCCAGTCAAGACCAATCAGACCACCTAAGGTGTTAAATGAGAGTCTTTATTACTGGCCAGTAAGGCTACACAGGCATGAGAGCCAGGTGCAATACTTGACTGCCCTCCAGCATTTTCTTATATAGGATAAGATACAATACAAGCTCAGGGTGAAACTGAGGTTCCCATGGCAGGTTTCCACAGCAGGGGGTGGGAAGCCCCTATGGTTCCCATAGTATTCAGGTACACCAAGCAAGCCAAGCATATCAAAAGTCCAAAGCAAGAATAGGCCGTTAGCATTTACAATAATGCAATTAGTTTCTACAGTATATTTTCTTAGTTCCAACAGATCATTAATTATGTGTCCATATCCCGGTTTGATTTTTAGAAAGAACTTCCCTGTTCTATAACCAAAGCAGGGTTGCCCTTAGTAACAATCATGGAGTCGCTTCAGCTATGGACTTTAACTGTAAATTACTTCAACTACCAACTAATTATGCCTTATCACACTATTTAGGAAAACTCAGTAACTGATCACCACAAACACACTAAGTGACCTCTAACTCTTGCTCATTGAAAACATGGGAATAACTGTGGAGTGGCTGTCATTACCTCTTTCTTGTGGGTGATGTGAGGATTTGTTAGCACCCACTCAACAGTTATTTATTTTCTGATTCCTCTGTCTCTTATAGCACAGGGCAGTAATGCTTAATTTTATTCCTTACATCTAATAGGTCAAAAGCAAGCATGTTTGTCAAGATAGTTGGATTCTAGGAGAAAGAAATAAAAAAGAAGAGAAGACTACTACTAGAAGTACTATTCTTGAGGAATATGCCCCAGGTTCTTCTAATGGTAGACTGTTGTTAATTATTTAGGAATATATACTAGAACTTTTAAAAAAATAGAGGAAAATTTAACTGAGAATAAAGGCCCATTTTTAATAAGAAGTACAACAAAATTACTGTGTGATATAACATCATCTAAGAAGAGAAAGTACAATGAGCAAAATTATGATTTGGGATTAATTTCAAATGAGTTGGGCACCTCTCTGACTATCAGCAGTATTTGGTAGTGCTGACAGTGTTAAAGTCAATGTTTTTAGATTAAAAAAATAGTGAATGTGCAGACTATCTTTGAGAAACATGTATAGTTTGTAGGAGAAAAAATGAACTCTTAAAGTGAAACTCCTATTCAAATGAGGAATAATTAATACATGTCAATTTGAATTGCTTAATTGCAGTTTAAAATCTTATTTCCTGCATATGATTTACATATTCATTGTTTTTGCTCCTATAATAAAAACCACTAAATTTTTTTCAGGTTATGTACCACCTTATAATGCTACAGTAGTTCAGAAGTTATTGGACCAGGGAGCTCTGCTAATGGGAAAAACAAATTTAGATGAATTTGCTATGGGGTAAGTAAAATTGAAATTTTCTTCTTTTGTGTTTCTTCCATCTGTGCCTTTAATTTCATTAAATGTAGGTACCTAAAAGTAGCAAGGTGATTTCTTGAAGATTCTAATACCAGTTCCTTAGTCCCACTGTGAGAGTATGTTCATTTATCTAATAGGTATATAGTGATATCGCATTTTGGTTTTAGTTTGCATTTTCCTGATAAATATGATATTAACATCTTTTCATGTGTTTATTTTGCCATTTATCTTCTTCAGTGAAGTATTTGTTCAAATCTTCCCCCCCCCTTTTTTTTTGCGGTACCGGGGATTGAATGCAGGGGCGTTCTACCTCCGCGCTACGCCCCCGGCCCTATTTTTTATACTTTATTTTTGAAACCGGGTCTCACAAAGTTGCGGAGGGCCTCACTAAGGAGAGAGAGAGAGAGAGAGAGAGAGAGACAGGGAGAGAGACAGAGAGACAGGGAGAGAGACAGAGAGACAGGCAGAAAGAGCGCTGAGGCTGGCCGCGAACCCAGATCCTCCGGTCTCCGCCTCCCAAAGTACTGGGATTACAAGCGTGCGCCACCACGCCCGGCCCCCCCTTTTTTTTGATGGAGGGATTTTAGTACCAAGGACATTTGGGCATTCTACCTCTTAGCTACACCCCTAGCCCTTTTTAATTTTTATTTTGAAACAGGGTCTCAGTAAGTTACCCCTTGTTAGCCTTGAACCTGCGATCCTCCTGTCTCAGCCTCCCAAGTACTGAGATTACAGGTGTGTGCCCCCATGCCTGACTGCCCATTTTTTAAATTGAGTTGTTTATCTTATTATTATTGAGTTGTAATTATTATGAGTTCTTTCATATATTCTGGATTCAAATCCATTATCAGATAGGTGATTTGCAAATATATTTCCAAGTCTCTGGTTTGTCTTTATTTTGTATGTGTGGATGGAACCCAGGGGCATTCTACCTTCGAGCTACACCCCCAGCCCAATTTTATTCTTTTATTTTGAAACAGGGTCTCGCTAAGTTGCAGAGGGCCTCACAAAGTTGCTGAAGCTGGCCACGAACCTTCGATCCTCCTGTCTCAGCCTCCCAAGTACTGGGATTACAAGTGTGTGCCACCACGCCCGGCTCTAGTTTGTCTTTTTATTCTCTGAATCATGCCTTTCAAAGAGTAGAAGTTCTTAATTTTTGATGAAATCCAGTTCATTAATTTTTTCTCTTAGGATTCATGCTTTATGTGCCTAAGAAATCTTTACCTGACCCAAGGTCACAAAGATTTTTCTCCTAGAAGTTTTATAGTTTTCTCCTAGAAGTTTTATAGTTTTAGCTCTTACATTTAGATGTGTGATCCATTTTGAATTAATTTTTTTTGTATATAGTATAACTAAAGTTCATTTTTTAACCTCACTTTTTTTTTTTTTTGCGGTACTGGGCATTGAACCCAGGGGCATTCAACCTCCGAGCTACACCCCCAGCCCTATTTTTTTATTCTTTATTTTGAAACAGGGTCTCACTAAGTTGTGGACGACCTCACTGAGTAGCTGAGGCTGGCCACGAACCCGGATCCTCCGGTCTCAGCCTCCCAAGTACTGGGATTACAAGAGTGCGCCACCACGCCTGGCTAAAAGACTTCTTAACTAGTTGAATGTTTGTGACTCTTTTCAACTAAAAGACTTTAATTTACAAGGGAAATCATCTTTAGTTGAATTAGATAATCCATTGGGATCAAATCTTTTCGGACCAGACTAGTTTTCTTTATTCCACAAATGCTCTAATTTCCCATCCCCCAACTCCTCCACTGTCTAGCAGGTGAAAGCTGCATCTGATCAGGCTTCCTCCCTTTTCCAGTTCAAGCTTCACTGGATAACTAAAAGCTCAGTGAGTGTCAGAGCAAATAATACACTTCAGAACATGCGAGTTTCACATAAGATGAACTTTTACTGAGGTATCTCGCTTCATTTCTTCATCTCAGATCTGGAAGCACAGATGGTGTATTTGGACCAGTTAAAAACCCCTGGAGTTATTCAAAACAATATACAGCAAAGAGGCAGCAGAAGCCCCATGGTGAGGATTCAAACTGGCTAATAACTGGAGGAAGCTCAGGCGGGAGTGCGGCTGCTGTATCGGCGTTGACGTGCTTTGCGTAAGATGCCTTTATCTGTGCTTGAAAACCTATCCAAATGCAAATAGCCATAAACCAAATGCAAAGCCCAACAATAGAGTAGTTCATACCTGGTGTTTTTATTTCTTTTTAGTCAGCTATTTGTGCTCAAACATACATCAAAATTTTAAATCTTTTAAATATACTTAACTGTATATCACACTATGCATACTTTATACATGTAACCTTAATTTAAAATCACGTTTAAATTTTTCCTCTATAGTACTCTGTTCTTTTAAAAACATGATTTTATGGGTCTTACATAATAAAGCATTGAGCATAAATGGACTTCATTGAATTTAATTTTTTAAATAATTTATTCAAATATCTGATCACTGACTGTACAAATATTTAGGTACTATAATACCATGGTTTTAGTTCAGTGCTACTGAACTATAGTAATGATTTATCCTTCAGCTAAATTTTAAGTCCCATTTTAAAACATTTCTTAACCACCTAAGGAAGAATAAGTAAATATGGCTTTTATTATATTTATTTTATCAATCTCACTTTAACCAAATAGAATGTTTCTTCAGTAATATGGTATATATTTTTTATCTCCTTAATTATCCATTAAAACTAAGCTCTTTCACAAGCATTGCAACTACTAAATTATTTATAATTTTTAGAGCTATGGAGCTTTAGTTTCTTCCAATTTTTTTTTTTTTTAGTTTTCCTGAAATCTTGTTAACAAGTAAAACCATTTCATTTTATCTCTATCTCTGTGGAGTTTTAGAGCATTGCATTAATATTAATGAGAGTTCTGACAAGTAAGAACTGCCGGATTAGGTGGGTTTTTTTTCCTATCCTCATCATCCCACTTAGTGTTCATCTTTCTGAATGTGCTTTGAGAAGATGGCATTTTGACACATAATTCCTATGGAAATGTAGGTTTTACTTTTACACAGCTGTCAGGGAATGCTAATAAGAGAATGTATCTTTTAAAATTGTGAAAGCAACAGTCTGATTTTTAGCTTAAATGGACTTGGTGAGAAAAGAAATACAATTTGCATTTTCTGTGGAGCACAAGTGCCATGTTATTGTTAGGAGCGTTGCTCAGTCCAAAGCTTCACCTTAAATAAATCTATAGAAGCACATACCAAATGTAACTTCAGCTTGAATGTATCCCAAACTGTATTCTGCTTTTGTTTCCCCTCTTTTGATTTGTTTCTATTAGTTTTAAAAATGGGAAGAGTCTTGGAGTGCTATGCAGCCACTATAAAGAATGAGATAGGGTGCTATGTAGTGACATGGGAAGTTATCCAAGGTATGTTGTTAAGTGAAAAGCAAGTTACAGAACAGTATATATAGTATGACCCTATTTCTATGAAAAGTAGTAATTACATAAGTATGGATGTCAGTCATTGCATGGAAGTGTCTGGATGTCTAGATGAAAATATATCAAAACTGGTAATAAAACTATTATGGGAGTAGTGATATAAGAAATTTTACTTCCTATACATATAAATATATGATATTTAATTTTTAAGTAGATAAATACTGCTTTCCTACTGAAAAAATCTTTTTTTCCCCTGAAATACTTATTTAAAATGTCAGGATTTTCATTTTTTATTTTGGGTAGCAGGGATTGAACTCAGGGGCATTCTATCTCCGAGCTACACCCCTAGCCCTATTTTCTATTTTGAAGCTGGGTCTCACTAAGTTGCTGAGGTTGACCTCAAACCTGCGATCCTCTTGTCTCAGCCTCTCCCAAGTACGGGGATTATCGATGTGTGCCACCACACCTGGCCAAAATTTCATTTTAATTATGGTAAAATACACATAAAATTTACTGTCATTCAGTAGTGTTAAGTACATTATTGTGCAAATAATTTCCAGAACTCTTTTTTTTATCTTGAAAAACTGAAACTCTGTGCCCATTAACCTTCTTCCCAGCCCCTAGTAACAACCTTTCTACTTGTTGTCTCTATGAATTTGACTACTCTAGATACCTCATGTAAGTGGTATCATACAGTATTTATGATTTTGTGATTGCTGTGTTTCACCTAGCATTATATCCTCAAGGTTAGTTTTTGGGTTTTTGTTTTTAAATAAGAGTAGCACATACTCTTGTAGGTGAGTGGGCAAAGAAAAAACAGTCACAAGTTGGGTGTGGTGGCACATGCTTGTGATCCCATCTACTTAGGAAGTTGAGGCAGGAAGATTGCGAGTTCAAGGCCAGCCTGGGCAACTTAGTGACAGCTCATCTCAAAATAAAATTTTAAAAAGGGCTAGGGACATAGCTCAATGGTAGAGCACCACTGGGTTCAGTCCCCAGTGCTGCAAAAAAAGAAAAGGAAAAAAAAAGAAACGAACATTTCATAGTTACTTAATGCAAATACAAATAAATGTGAAAAATTACTAAAAAAAGTACTTTAACAAAACTTTTCGTTATCAAGCTAACACAAATTTTAAAAGCTACTGAAACATTAAAGCACAATTGGATTCACTGTAATTGGAAATATGAATTGGCAGAATCTTCCTTACAAGTAATTTGATCACGTGTTTGATGAACTTATAATAAGAAGCAGACCCCTTTGTCCATTTACTCTGCTTCTTGGAAGCCAGCCTAAAAGTAATCAAACATAGGAGCAAATATTTATTTTTAAAGGGGTTCATTACAAAGTTATTTGTTATAGAGTTATTATTCCAGTTGGAAACGACATAAACGTTTTCGTAAATGATAGTACATCTCTACCCATGATTCTAAATGGGGTAGCAAAAAGTTGTATCTGAATTTCTGGAAGGGTTGTGTTTATTTTGTAAAAGCATACTGTAAAATTGCCATTAATTTATTTTAAATATCAACTAACATCAAAGGAAGATATTAGATCTATATGTACATCAATAGGAAATAAGACTTTAAAATACTGGGAATCAGGCTAAGGATGTAGCTCTGTGGTAGAGAACTTGTCTACCATGTGCAAAGCTGTGGGTTCAAATCCCAGTACCACCAAAAAATAAAAAAAGATTGAAAATACTGGGAATCACCAGTTTATATGATGGAATATTATATATACTTTAAATTTTCAGTAATTTCAATGATACAGTAAGTGGCTCAGGATATGCAAAAAAGGGATGGAAATCTATGATTGCAGAATTGTGTCAGCTAATTGGGGGGGAAAAGGGTAGGTCCTAAATATAATTAGAGATATGTCATTCTTCTAAAGGAGCATTCCATTTAAATTCCAGGGCTTTAGGATCGGATACTGGAGGATCGACCAGAAACCCTGCTGCCCACTGTGGGCTTGTTGGTTTCAAACCAAGCTATGGCTTAGTTTCTCGTCATGGTCTTATTCCCCTGGTGAATTCGATGGATGTGCCAGGAATCTTGACCAGATGTGTGGATGATACAGCAATTGTCTTGGGTATTTATGTGATTCTCTAGCATTTGAAACTATTTCACTGTAAAGCAATATGTCTGTCACACATAAGTATTTTTCCTTACAGGTGTGCTGGCTGGACATGACCCCAAAGATTCTACCACAGTACAAGATCCTGTTCAATCATTCAAGCTTCCCAGTTTGACAGATGTGAGCCAACTATGTATAGGAATTCCCAAGGTAACGTCTTTCTTTCATTACTGTCCAGAAAAACTGTCAGGTCAAATACAGGGCACAAACTTGGAAGGCAAACTGGTTGTGTTTGAATTCCTTACTGCTACGTTATTAGCCATGTGACTTGAGCACATGACTTAATCTTTCTAAGCCCAATTTTCCTATCTGGAAAATGAAGTAATAAAAATAACAACCTAGAGAATTGTGAGAATTAAATTAGATTATAATGTAAAACAAGGGTCTGCAAACTTTTTTGTAGAGCTGGATAATAAATATTTTAGACATTGTGGAAAGAAAAAGGAAGGAAGGAAAATAATGAAAAAGTAACTATAGTAATGTAATGTCTGTTTTCTAATAGAACTTTTTTTTCCAATGCTGGGGATTGAACTCAGGACCTCATATATGCTAGGCAAATGCTCTACCACTGAGCTACCTCCCCTGCACTTTTTATCTTGAGACAATGTCTCGCTAAATTGCCCAGGCTGGCCTCAAACATGTAATCCTCCTGCCTTAGCCTTCTGAGTAGCTGGGATTACAGGTGTGTGCCACCACACCTAGCTCTAATAAAACTTTTTGTGTGTGTGTGGGACTGAGGATTGACCCCAGGGACATTCTACCTCTGAGCTATAACCCCAACCCTATTTTGTGTATTTTGAAACAGGGTCTCTAAGTAGTTGAGGGCCTCGCTAAATTGGTAAGGCTGTTCTAATAAAACTTTATTTTCAAAAATAGCTGACTGGCCCCATCTGGCCCACACCACAGTTTGTCAACCTATGATTTAAAAGACTTAGCTCAAAAATATACCTTGTATAGTAAGACCTTACTAAATGTTGTCAACTTTACCTTTATTATTATTACTACTGTACTTTTTATAGTAGCAATTAAGTAATTCACACCTGGATATAATAATATTAAATTACTGACCTTTTAAAAATTAAATTAGCAATATATTAATGTGTAAACCCTTTTAGAAATTGTTTAGAAAAATAAGTTACCCTGTAGAATCATAAGATTTTCAACCTCAGAACAATTGGTATTTGGGCTGGATTCCTCACTCCCCAGCCTCCCTGGGGAAATTGTCCTTTGCATTGTAAGAAGTTTAGCAGTATCCCTGGCCTCTAACCCTAGATGCCAGTAGCATCCTTCACCACCACCACAACCCATTATCAAATACCCCTTGTTTGGGGGTGAGGGGGAAACAAAAATAACCCCAAGTGAGACCACCACTAAGAGAAATGCTACTTTCTCTAAAGTCTCCCATTATGGTAACTATCTGTGGCCTTCTTTTAAAAGATTGAGAGAAAGCTGGGCATGTTGGCACACTCTTGTAATTCCAGTACTTGGGAGGCTGAGACCGAAGGATCTAGGTTCACAGCTAGCCTCAGCTACTTAGTGAGGCCCTCCACAACTTAGTGAGACCCTGTTCCAAAATAAAGAATAAAAAATAGTACTGGGGGTATAGCTTGGAGGTAAAAATGCCCCTGGGTTCAATCCCCAGTTGCGCAATAAATAAATAAATAAATAAATAAATAAATAAATAAATAAACAAACAAACAATTGAGAGATAGCACAGGCTTTAGAAACAGACCTAGTTTTGATTCCTAGGGTCTTTGATTAACCTGCTATATAACATTAGGAAAATTACTTCTCTAGTCTCCTTACTTTTCATTCATAAAATAAGAGATAATAATACCTATGTAATAGGGTTGTCAAAAGCATTAAATGAGAAAACCTTTGCAAAGCATATAGTAGAATATCTGATACATACCAAACATTTAACAGATATAAGTTCCCCAGCCTGATCACCAATCTTTAAATTGTTATATCTAGCCAGGCATGGTGGCACATGCTTGTAATCCCAGTACTTGGGTGGCTGAGATGGAAGGATCACAGGTTTGAGACCAGCCTCAGCAACTTAGCGAGACTCTGTTTCAAAATAAAAAATAAAACCGGGCTGGGGTATAGCTTGGAGGTAGAATGCCTCTGGGTTCCATCTCCAGTACCACAAAAAAATAAATAAAATAAATTGTTATAGCCAGATCATAATATCTAGTACTGTGCTTGTCATCCCCTCAATACACTTGGTTCAATCTTTCTAGCTACCTACAAGCAATATTTTCAGTTTTACCAGTATATTACCAAAAGTCCTGTTGTACGAAGTCTTATAAAACTATTTATATAGATGTTCCAACTTATGTATTTTTACTTTTTCCTGTAAGGAATATCTCGTACCAGAATTATCAAATGAAGTACGATCTCTCTGGTCCAAAGCCGCTGACCTCTTTGAGTCTGAAGGAGCCAAAGTGATTGAAGTATCCCTGCCCCACACCTCTTACTCAATCGTCTGCTACCATGTATTGTGCACATCAGAAGTGGCATCGAATATGGCAAGATTTGATGGGCTAGAATATGGTAAGATGGCTGCTTCTGGGATTTTTGTTTGGGGTAGTAGGGATTGAACCCAGGGGTACTCTACTTCTGAGCTGCATCCCTATTCCTTTTTAATTTTTTTATTTAGAGACAGGGTTTCACTAAATTGCCCAGGTTAGCCTCCAACTTGCAATCCTCCTACCTCAGCCTCCCGAGTAGTTGGAATTACAGGCATGTGCCACCATGCCCAACTTTTTTTTTTAAACATAGCTGTACCTCTGACATTTGAAAGGTTCACTTATTATTGCCTGAGAGACTGTTAATGATTCAGAAAGGTAAATCAGTGAATCATTTTACCTTTGTCACTGTAGCATGGTACATATGCTGTTCATCATAAATCCCTCTGGATGTTTAGTTCACTTCTCTGGACTGTTGATATCTTGAAGGGATAGTATCTTATCTTTGTGTGCTCAGTCCATCTAATGTGCCTGACACATGGTAGGAACTCAGTAAACATCTGGATGGATGGATGGATGGATGGATGGATGGATGAATGAATTTTCTTCTTGGTTTTCTTTTCTGTCCATGGCCAGTCCTCATGACTGATAGAGAAAAGGAATTAGTGAGGGCAAGTTCTCTAAATTTCATTATTGGTCACAAAAATCTAGGCCTCGTTTTCAGCCAAAACTTTACTTCCTTTACAAGTAATGTTTATCCTTGTTTTGTTTTCAGGTCATAGATGTGATGTTGATGTGTCTACTGAAGCCATGTATGCTGCAACCAGAAGAGAAGGGTTCAATGATGTGGTGAGAGGAAGAATTCTCTCAGGAAACTTTTTCTTATTAAAAGAGTAAGACAATTAGTTCAAGAATTTTCCCCATTGTCAAAACCTCAAGAATAAAGTAGTAGCATGTCCATCAGGTCTTGTAAGTCTTATAAGTTGAGAAATTTACTAAAGAAACAAAATCCTTATGATTTGAATTATAAAAGGCCTATTGATGCCGGGCGTGGTGGCGCACGCTTGTAATCCCAGTACTTTGGGAGGCGGAGACCGGAGGATCTGGGTTCGCTGCCAGCCTCAGCTCGCTCTCTCTCTCTCTCTCTCTCTCTCTCTCTCTCTCTCCTTTTGTGAGGCCTCTGCAACTTCGTGAGACCCAGTTTCAAAATAAAGTATAAAAAATAGG
>PVJS01048719.1:0-14942 GCA_004027185.1 Glis glis
CCATGGAATTACTGTCATAAACAAGGTGTATATATGAGATTATGCCAACATCATTCTCAGTGCTACATGTGGGGGGGAGGCGGGGGGGAGGTGGGGGGGAGGGACACCAAGAGCTGTGTGCATGTATGTTAACACCAAACTGATACTCATTGTGATGTGAGACTACAATGCACCAATAAAAACATGAAAAAAAAATATAAAATTTATATAAATATAAAAATGCAATTATGTTATATTACATAATTTATAATATATTAACATATATGTATATGTATACACATGCATGTACTACATATATATGCATATGTAAGTATGCCTTTATATAATAGGGCTAAGGAAATTTTAATGTAAACTATGTGCTTTCCTTCTTAGGAATCCCTAGTTCCTGGTTGGTATGGTTTGGATGCGTTTCCCCAAAAGCATGTGTTGGAAGCATAATCCTCATTGCTACAGTGTTGGAAGGTGGGACCTTTAAGATGTGATTAGGGCATGAGGGCTTTGCCCTGATGAATGGATTAATGCCATTATGGTGATAATGGGTTCATTATTTTGGGGGTAAGCTATTTGTAAAAGGATGGCCCCCTTCGGTTTGTTTTTCTCCTTCCCTTTGCCCTTTCTCCATGGGATGAAACAGCAAGAAAGCTCTCATCAGATGTCAGCCCCTCAATCTTGGACTTGTCTACCTCCAGAAATGTGAGCCAATAAACTTCCATTTATTATAATTTATCCAGTCTGTGGCATTCTGTTATAGCAGCACAGATTGGACTAAGACACTAGTTGTCTTACTTCTTTGACATCAAGAACATCACCTTTCTGTATAGGAAGTGTGGTTCTTCCATTATTAAGACTGACCTGTGAGCTTTAATACTCCCAGAAATAGAAAATGCTCCCTTTCTAGAGAAAGATAAACTGTGAAGCCTACCTCTCCTTGCCTAAAGTGGTATGGAAAGAGGAAATGAAGAGGCAAGAGGAATTAGTCAAGTGCCAGCATTTTATTCCCATCCCACATGGACTAATTTTGAGGGAGGATGCCATCAAACCTTCCTAACAGGAATGAGGCAATTTTAAGAACATGCGAGCTAGTGTCCACTTCCCTGTGCAAGTATGGGGAGAGGTACAGACTTCTAGGAGAAGCCCAACTCCAGTTTGGTTATAAAATAAGGTAGGTGACTAGTGGTGTGGCACTGGCAGAGACAGGTGAGCCCGGCACAGGACTTCTGGCTTCTTGTGACCTTTAGAAAGCTAGTGGGGGTACACAGGTTCCAGTGTGCTTCCTTGGAGGAACACAGAATTGTTTCATTGGTTAAACAGCCAGAAGAGGCAAGGGGCATAGACAAATAGACCACAATGCAGCAGGGAGTAATTAATTGTAAATAGATGCGAGTGGCCAGGGCCATGAAGGGAACGGTTGGTACCAGCACAGAGCCCCAAGAGAGAGGATGGGACATTCCCTCTTTAATTATCTCCAGAAAAAGGGCAAGAAGAATAAGCTGCAGAAATTAGCACAGATCAAAGGGCACTGAGGGACAATGAGGTCTTTCCCCTCAACAGCCAGAAAATCATAATAAATCTCCCACCCACTCACTATTCTTCCAGAGAGAATCATTGGGCATGGGCATGGGAGAGAGTACAAGGAAATTCCTAATACTCAGCATTTACCCAAAAGATATTAGATCTTTTGGATGGGTGCCATTAAATTGGGAAAAAATGAAATATGGCTATCGGCAATTTAACTTATCCCACTCTACCTATTCCCTCCAGCCCAGAGCATGGGAAATGCTGAGGACAATAGATCAGTTATAGAAAATAAAGCTATTTACCATCTGTGTAGCAGAGTAGAATATGGAACCCTGCTGCACGTATGTGCCCCTCTCAATCATCTGCATGAGTGTAACAGAAAATAATATAACTTACAATTTTTGGCTTACAAAATACTACGGTCTTTCCATGGCAATAGCCTTATGGCTATATGTAATATATTAAATATGCCACAACTTGTTTAATGAATCCTTCCTTATTTTACATTTACACTGCATTTTTATTTTATAAATGTACATGTTTTTAATCAGCATTTTTCAAAAGCAAAATTGAGTGGTGATTTTTCACAATGTGAAAGGATTAGGTGCTTAAAAGTCTCTTACTTAAAATAATAATTAATATTTTAGCATCGTGGTATAAATACAAATTTCCATAGGGCCCCACAATTATATTGTCCTCTAAATGCTTGCCCAAGAATGTCTGAAATGAAAACATCCTGTCAGAAGTTTAGAAAATCATTGGACGGGGCCCAGCATTGACATAGATTATAGTCCACTTTGCTATAATAGCAGAAATACTGTTGCACTAAAGAAATATTCTAGAAATAAAGAGGATGAGAAGGATGAAAGCAAGACGTTGGTCATGATTAGAAAAATAAAAGAGTATTAGCCTTGCGTAAAGACAAAGTGGAGGATTTGCCATTAGTGCCTGTGAGAATCATTAGGACAATTATTAGATCAGGCTTCAAATTACCAAAGTAAGGAGGAAATAGATTATTGAAGGAAAACTTACATACAGATCTAATTCCTCTGCTTCTGTTTGAAAGAAGAGATGTGTTTTGTACACTCTTTTCTCCCTTCTCTGACTACCTTGCATATCAACTCTCCTAATTTACCCTGGAGATAGTCAGTGGCTGCAGGGAAGCATTGCTTTGATTCATGCACTTTAATTCTCATTAAAGCAAGTATAAGTTTGGTTATGGCACATTGCTTTGAAAGCAGTCAGGATGGTGAGGGACAATGAGAGAGTGTGTAAAAGAAACAACTGGTTCATATTCTGGGAACCCTGCCAGCCTTTGATTCAAAACCAGAACAAGTGCTGGCTGTCAGCTGAATGTGTGCTTAAAATAAAAGAAGGCGCATGAGAGCCTAGATTAACAGAAAGAAGGAACAATCTAATGCTGAGATCTTAGTACGAGGAGCTGAAAATGGTGGGTTGCAATCTCTACATTTTTCATGACTTTAAATACGATTGCAGATAGTTTAGCTCTTAAAATAAGACATGATTCCCATATTCCAAGTGTCCTATGAAATATTTAATTAATGGCATTTATGAAAATCATGAATTTATGAAAACCCCAAATCATTACAAATTCAATTGCAATAAAATGTGTAAAGCAAGTTCAGAAATGGGTGCCAAGCCACATCTTACATTATCCAATTGCATGTGAAACTGATGAATTGTAGGTGGCCAGTAACATTTTAAAATTTTGCTAGAACCTCACTAATTTTGATATTTGAGATTTGGAGACATAATAAGCTGAGCTCGAGTTTCCTCTTAGACTCTGCAGTAGGAAATCAGTTTGCTGTGCCAATTAAATTTACTATAAACAATTCTGTAAAGGAAATAATTAATTCATACAAGATAATAAGTTACTTTTAATTGTACATAGTTGCTATATAAAATTTAGATGATAATTAAGAATCAGTATATGGATGCATGAAAACAGTCATAAAAGAACATATTTATGAAATTGCCAGATTATTTTGCATAGTTAGATATATATGCTTGGAAATAGTAGATATATATTTCTTTTAGAATATTACATAAACCAAGGACTCTAATTCAGATGGTCTCCCATGCTTAATCCCACCTAGTGATGTTTTATTTTATCAGTGACCCTGCATTATTTGATTTTAGAGGCCTTGAATGACACAGTGAGAAGAAAGCATCTTGAGCCCTTTCTTACTAAAGAAAGCAATGAGAAGAGTCAACCCTTGTTCTTTGGGGACATATTCAATGATGCATGTTTTCAATGATTCAAACGAGTTTGTGGGTTGGTGGGAAATCACACACAATCCAGCCATCACAAAGTTGACCAAGATGCAGAATTGCTTTGTACTGTTCTGCTTTAAATAAATACAGATAATCAAATAAACCTTTGTAGCAGTAGAATAAAGCATAAATCCAAACTTTACCCAGCCTAAGGCTGCCTTGGCCACAAGCCAGAAGCCAGAGGGCCAGGGCTAATTTGCATAAAATTGAACAGATTGCTGCAGCTGCCGTCCTTATTAATACCCAGGCGTAATCATAGTCAAGGGACATTCCATCCGCAGCAGAGCCACCTCCTGTGCAGAGCCACCCATTGCTTTGCAGGACCTGTAGTGGCTGATACGTGATCCTGCTTTAAAGAGAAAGACTATAAAACAAAAAATTTTTTCAATTTGTTAAAATGAAATCTGTAGCCCTTTCATTGAACAGACTCACCAACTGTCTTGTTCCTTTGACATATCAATATGCAAGACTATAGATAGTTCTGTACTGTGTCATTACTTGGGTAAAATCAGTGTTTAGAAATTAGTGAAACCACTGATTTCAAGTTTTCTTCAAAGGAACTATGGTGAACTTTTCACAACAATTTTCTTACACGTCTGCAAAGTATTATTTATGATACAGTGACTGCTACCAGTTGCTGATGATGTCACACTTGGCTTTTTACATTCTGTCGCCCTGATTTCAACTGCAGGAAACTCTGCACAGCAGTGAAATGCAGAGATGTCAGAAAGCATGTGCTATGACTTATCACGCCCGAAACATGCTGAGAACACAGACAGTATGTAATGCCTGATAGAGTGCTTGTGCGCCGGGGTATCAACAGCTCTGCCTTTGTCAGTAGTACTAAACGAATTGGGAGATTGCTGTTCTACAGTTTCTCAGTCAGAAGGGCTGTCAGCAGCTTCAGGAAGGCCATCTGGGGAAAACAAACTCTTGGCCCACACAAAGATGATGTAACATACAAGGAGCATTGGCAAGGACCGGGTGGATTATATTAAAAACCTATCATATTTGTAAGCTAACTGTGGATGACAGCATTGGAGTATACAATAAAAAGCTTTTATGATGCTCTGAAAATTCTGAGTTTACCACATGGGAATACATCTTGAGCTCATCTATTGGTCTGGAACACAGTAGAGAAGTTGAATGTGGCTCTTTTCTGATCATATAAAATTCATTAATATATTAAAGGCAACCCGACAAATGACATAATTTGGGGAGGTGGAAAGGGGAGAAAGGAGAATTGAGGAAGGGAAAAGTTTAAACAGTGTTACATCCATATATGAAGGTATGCCTACCAATCTCACATGTGTGAGGAGAGAGAAGGGGCAGGGTGGGATGCCGAGGGAAACACACCAGGTGCTGTGGCATGTAGGTTTGTATCACTCTGAACCTCACTATGATGTATAATTACAATGCAACAATAAAATTATTAAAAGTAAAAGAAACTCGAAGTACCCACTTAGCACTGAATTTTGTAGGTGAGGTGAAGATTTGGTACCTGTCTGTTTCCCCATCTTTACTATTTAAGCACATTCTACAGTGGTTTATTACTCATCTCCACATAACTGTCAATACATAGAGAGCTGTATCTATATGTTAATCTCAACACCAAGTCTTAGGAATTCCTTTTTTCTTCATCTGTACTCAGATTATAATATATATTCCATATCCTATTACATAGAATTAAAATATTCTAGTTTTTTTGCTCTCACCACTCAGCATCATTCATTCCTATGTCTTCCATCATTCTTATGTAATTCTTAAATTTAAATCTCCTTTTCAATTTCATACATGTTTTTATTTTCTCATTAGGATTTCCTCATTAATATTATGGAAATACCTCAAATGTAGGATGACCTCCCAAACCTCAAAGGTTTTAAATTTCAAAAAATATCTCTAAGTTTCTAAATTTTGGCCTTAATTCTCTGCATCTAAACTTGTCTATAATCCCATGGTCCTTGCTCCGATCAGCAACAGCTGCAAATACCACATCTCCATTTAGGGTCATTGCTACTTCTCTTCCTTTCTCTTCTGACTTGGTTGTGCCTCTCTCTGGCTGGTGTCCTCTATCAGACCCACTGCTCTTTAAGCCCATCAGCTTTAGCTTCAAAACCTTCCAAGTGCTGTGCACATGTATGTCCCTATCACTCTGAACTATATTATGATGTGAGACTATACTGCACCAATAAAAGTGTGTATGTATACATACATACATATATATCAACAAAACAAAACAGAAAATCCTTCTAGACTGTAGAAGGCCTTGCATTTCCGGCTTTCCCTTCCAAGGTGCCTGGGTTGGGGCAGCACATTATAGTTCTAGCTCAGATGCTAAGGCTTCTAACCCAATCACTAGCACCTCACTTACGAAAGAGAAGCCCTCCGTGATACTTGGAGAGAAAGAACACTCCAAGAAAGAACACTGCCTTTCACACTGATCTGTGAAAGGCAAAAGGTCAAGTAACCATTAATTCATGGTGCTGGTGTTGGAAGTTCTGATAAGAAAAAGGTGTTAAAAGGCTCCTGTAGCCATTTGTCAATGTGTCTTCATTCACTTCTTTGGTACTGATTTTAATTTTTTGTTGTTTGCTTTAGGTTCTAAATTCTCCCTTTAAAACTACATGTGATTTACATGATAAGACATGCCTGTAGATTCCCACTTAGCACAGGTTTCCACCCTGAGACACCTGAATTGTGACTTCATATAAAAGCTTAGCCACGTAAGTAGTTTAGGTCTGTGATTAATTAAGGTAAATAGAATCCCATTGATTCACATACAATATAGCAGTATTTCCCATAAGAATTTGAATGTACTATGGTCCAGTAACAAGTAATAACTTTGGTCTTTTTTTTTTGTGTGTGTGTATATACCTCCATCAGAAAACTTAATCATGCCGGGTGTGGTGGCACAGGCTTGTAATCCCAGTACTTGGGAGGCTGAGACCGGAGGATCCAGGTTCGCAGCCAGCCTCAGCTACTTAGTGAGGCCTCTGCAACTTCGTGAGACCCGGTTTCAAAATAAAGTATAAAAAATAGGGCCGGGGGTGTAGCGCGGAGGTAAAACGCCCCTGGGTTCAATCCCCAGTACCGCAAAAAAAAAAAAAAGAAAACTTAATCATGGAAATCATGCAAAGCAGTCTACACAGATTCAAGAATTTGGCAATTCTTATACTAGTAATACTCATCAGAGTTTTATGATATCTTGATTACAAAAGATTAAGATGGTGTTTGGGTTTGCCTTCCCCTAAAACATCATGTACCTTTCCCTCACAAAGGAAACAATTTGAGAGTGAGTTGCAGCCCCGAGGACACTGCGGTCTTCCTCACCCCGCTCTTCTTCCGTCTCACGTCCCTGTGGAGGCACTGTACATCCCGTTTCCACAATATGATCATCACCTATTTCCTAGTATCTAAATTATTGCTATTGCCCCTATTTATTCTTCTGGATTCCAATTTTTCTTCTGAACATTTCAACCTTCCACTAATAGGATATTCTCCCTAAAATACATAGTTTTTTGTCAAGTCAAAGACCTATTACCTACAATACTACCTCCAATATCAATTTCAAGGTACTCAGTATGGTAGCCAAGCAATTATATGATCTGAGTTTAACCAACTTTTCTAGCACCGACTTGTCTTTCTTATGACCTGTGTTCTAGAGTTGAGTGAAGGAGACTATTTCGTATTACCTTATCACATCCCCGTGTCTAGTCACCTCTTATACTACTCACCTCTCTTCGTGAATTCCTTTTATCTTTTGTCTGTATGTCAAGATTCATTAATAAACACCACTCAGGGAAGGCCTTATGTATTCCTCCCTGGTTTTATAGTGAATCACTCCCTTATGTGCTAAGTCTTGAGCCATGTGTGTCTGGGAGGATTTGTCTTTAAAGTTATGGAGTCTAAACCCTCATTCTATAAGTGAGGGAACATTCTGGAAAAGCTGGATTGTTGAGTTCAGAAACTTAAAGTTTATTCCACTAATATTCTCTTATCATACCATATTTTAGGACAAAGTTAAATAACTTTAAAGTCGAAATTCATATTAGCATCAGTGCCTCTATGTCACTGACCCATGGGTCCCTCTGCATGATTCAGGGCTTCAAGTCACTCCCTCTCTACAAAGTCTCTCCAGGTATCACTGGGAGTTTATGGTGGAGTGTCCGTGTACTCCATAGCAAATCCACACCTTCAAGCTCTCATGTTCTTTCACTTAGCTTCTGCAGGACATGGGCCTTGTTGGCTTGATTACTGGGTCTACTGAAACTTTTCTCTGAAAGAGTCCTATCTTGAAAGGACTTCCCCACTGTATGAATCCTATCCCCTTTGGGTCCATCAATAGAGAGAAGCATTACCTTGGAATACTCCAAGGTAAAAGGAAATAATTGGAAGAAACTTTCCCTAACTTTGATATCTTTTCACCTCTGTCCCCAAACAACAACACTGAGCTCTGGACTTCCCACGTCACTCCTGGAAAATATTTTCTTTCATTGCATATATTTTTCAGAGGAACTCCATACGAGCCCCCAGAATCAACAGGAAAGTAAAAGTAAGCTACTTTCTATTGCGTTATTTTCCCTGACTCCCTGGGCACTTGGGTATAACTGGGATTTTTTTTCACTTCTCCTTCAACCAACAACTAAAGCTCTTAAGCATATCAGCTCATGCATATTGACACCTGGAGCACTGTAGCTGCAGACATGGAGCATGAATGTTTTGTGTCTCCTAACCTAGGCTGCAGGTGAGGTGTGGACATTGATCCTGCCATATCCTCCTCTGTGTTCCCCAAGCCACCTTGAGCAGTGAAGGATATATACTTGGTGCTCAATGGGTAGCTGTTGCTTGAATGAAGAATAAATGAAGTACTATTAAAGTTATAAGAGTAGGTTACATAATATAAATCATGGGATTATTTCATAGGAATAACACAATATTGTTTGAATTAAATAGGTTTATGAGTAACAAAAATTAGAACTAGAATCCCCTGCAAAAATGGCACATAAGTGACCTAGAATAACAATTTTAGTTATTCTGGTTCATTCCAAGATGTACCCATGACTTGAAAAATCCTAATTCTTCTTCTCTATGTAAAATGAATCCTAAATATTAAATATAACATTTTACCTGTGGGGATATAATCTCAGCCTAAAATATTCTCCAAATTCATTTCTCCCATACATTATTTTGCCTTTATTTCTTTTTATCTTTTAAAATGTAGTTTCTCCTCTCTTTTACCATCATTTTTCTGCATTATAAATGAAGTAATCCTTTCCACCCCAAGTTCTAAAATATTATTTACAAGAAAAGTGTTTTAAGCATCTCTGTTTTATAATTCTAGATTTGCACCTGCTTCCTCTTAAAGTGCCTTGAAAGAAATAAGTAAATTCTCACAAGGCCCTTTCCTCAGTCTCCACATCCACTTTAAATGAGGAAAAGAACGTGGTGAGCACTCTGTGGCTCACCAAACCTCCTTGAATGCCAACATGGGCCTCTGGCTTGAGTCTACATTTCCTTCTATTAAAAAGGTGAACTGCAAAGTAGATTCTGAAAAGTTAATCCTTATAATTTAAGTCCTTATTTGTTCCACATGAACTAACTTCCAGATTGTTACTGAAACAAATTTTCTTTTATTTGTATATTCAAATAAGTATGATTCACTTAAAAAGCAGTTGCACTGAACCACATTTGCATATCCTAATTAGTTTAGCATGTTCATTTTCCATTCACATATTTTTTAAATAAATGCTTTTGAAGAATAGTAAAACTCAACTAACATCTGAGGCTGTGAGTTCACAAAAAGAAAATAAAAAAGAAAGAGCTGACATACATACTAGCTAAAAAAAGGCAAGAATTTCAATGTGTGGCGCAGAGGATGTGGATTTGGTTCCTGTTTCCTAATGGAGCTTGATTTCTGTTTAGTGTGTGCCGGGATGTGGGTGGCTTCAAGGCCAGCTCGTCGGTGCATTTGTGTAACCAACACGGTGGGAATTAAAGCGACATTCTATGACTCTAATGCATATGAAGAATTTATCAATTTTTGAAGAGTAGGCTTTTTTTTTTTTTGCCTAAATAAGCTAAGGATAGAGAGGATGTATTAGTAAGAAACTACCAGGAGAGCTATAGTGGTGGTGCATAACTGTAATCCCAGGGACTCTGAAGGATGAGGCAATAGGATCACAAGTTCAAGGCCAGCCTGGGAAACCTAGGGTGACTCTGTCTCAAAATAAAAAGGGCTAGGAGTGTATGTAGCTCATTGGTAGAGTGAAGGAAGGAAGGAAGGAAGGAAGGAAGGAAAGAAGGAAGGAAGGAAGGTAGGTGGAAGGGAGGGAGGGAGGGAAGGAAGGAAATTGAAGGAAGCTCGCATCAAAAAAGAAAAACATCAAATTCTCTCAGTAACAAAGCTGCACATTTTATATCTTAGTAAAAAAGAGCCTGGCTTGGTGGCACACGCTTGTAATCCCAGTACTTGGGAGGCTGAGACAGGAGGATCGCAGGTTCGTGACCAGCTTCAGCTACTTAGTGAGGCCCTCCACAACTTAGTGAGACCCTGTTTCAAAATAAAGAATTAAAAATAGGGCTGGGGCGTAGTTCAGAGGTAGAATGCTCCTGGGTTCCATCGCCAGTACTGCAATAAAAAAAAAAACAGCCATTGATTTAGAAGAAATCTGTCTATAAGGCACATGGTCTATGGCCTGTGACTCCTTTCAAGCAGAAGGAAAAGAATGCGAAAAGAACTTTTATGTAACATGCCTAGTTTTACATATACAATCATCTATCTAAATGTATTTCCACTCATTCCTACAATTAAAAGAAAATGGCATCAGTTAAACATTTCAGTCTTGTTACGTAGCATCATGTTGCTGAACTAAGATTCTTTTTTTTTTTTTTTTTGCGGTACCGGGGATTGAACCCAGGGGCGTTCTACCTCCGTGCTACACCCCCGGCCCTATTTTTTTATACTTTATTTTGAAACCGGGTCTCACAAAGTTGCGGAGGGCCTCACTAGGGAGAGAGAGAGAGAGAGAGAGAGAGAGAGAGAGAGAGAAAGAGAGAGAGAGGGCTGAGGCTGGCCGCGAACCCGGATCCTCCGGTCTCCACCTCCCAAAGTACTGGGATTACAAGCGTGCGCCACCACGCCCGGCTTGAACTAAGATTCTTAAGTGAGTGTTCATTCACAATTTGGGGAACTGATATTATTCAGACCCACTCACTCAGCTGGTTTTAC
Organism: Glis glis; assembly: GCA_004027185.1. Classification (NCBI taxonomy): domain Eukaryota; kingdom Metazoa; phylum Chordata; class Mammalia; order Rodentia; family Gliridae; genus Glis; species Glis glis. The sequence continues at coordinate 11,042 of PVJS01048719.1, forward strand.
TCTTTCTCTTGTAAGAAGTAGACAGCCTTTTCAGTCCAGTCCAGATCATGGAGCAAACTGGAGGAACCTCCTGTTCAAATAGGTATTTCCACCCACCATCACTGCATCTGTAGGTCTGAGTAATTATTTAATGTCTCTAGCCAATCAGAAATGAAATTTTCATAATATTTGATTTCTGAAAGGAATAGTCATTAGAAATTTATGGTACATTCTTTTTTAGATTTTATAGGTGCAATATGATTAAAATTCAAAGTCATAATTCATATATGCACGTGACATCTCTTGGTGTGGTTCCCTCCTAACCCCATCTTGCTACCCACTTTTCCCTTTCTCCCTGAACATGATAGTAAGGTTGTTAGGGATACCTTCATGTATGCACATAATATTATTTAGTCTGTTTCCTTCCTCAAGCCTCCTTTTTCCCCTTTCCTCCTCCCTTCTCCAAACCCCTTTCACTATTCTACTGATCTCATTATCATATTGTTCCTTTTCTTTCCTACTTTCTCTCTAGCTTCCAGATATGAGTGAAAACATATGACCCTTGACTTAAAGAGACTGGCTGATCTCACTTAGCATAATGTTCTCTAGTTCAATCCATTTCCTTACAAATGACATAATTTTGTTTTTCTTTATGACTGAGTAAAACTCCATTGTGTATATATACCAAATTTTCTTTGCCCACCCATCTGTTGACTGACACCTAGGTTGGTCCTATAATTTGGTTATTGCAAATTGTGCTGTTATAAACATAGGTATCACTATCATTCTTCTTTTAAAAGACAGAGAGTAAAAATCATTGTATGAACTCCACAAGGCTATTGTTTATTGGAATAGTTTATTCTATTGGCTATTTTTAAATGAAATGTAGTCAACAAATGAAGCCAGCAAATTATATTTGGGAATAAAAGTGCTGAATGCATCATTAGGAATGATGAATTCTGAATTATAAAGCCCCGGTGTCTCATTGCCTACCAGGACACTTTGCTATATCACTTCCAGGCTACACAAGCTGCTTTCTATATTTGGAAGAGTAATTCTAATAAATAGCAAGAATAATCTTGGCCTTGGAAGATGAAGAGAAGGTTCTGAGGCTTGGAAAGATTCACTTTATCATTAGGATGAGGATGGATTGGGAAAGCCCAAAAGAAATAATCTAGAGTTATAAATTCATAAATAAGCCACATGTTTAGTGAAGTACATGCTTAGTGAGATTTGTTAATGTTGACAATGAAACCTACTTTGTTCTTGTAATAAGCAACTTTTGTCTTGTTGTACAAGTCCACTCTCATATTTTGTGTACCAAGATTTTAAAGAAGAAAAAAAACGAGATACCCCAAACTTCAACAAAGGCATAAGTTTTACTATGGAATGGATGACACATGTTTAACATGGTGTCACAGCCACACATTTCTTCTTTTATTTGCGTTTCCTAGAACTAGAGGAATGTTGAAAGAAATCTGTGAGTTGGCTAAGAGGGTACAAATGGAAGGGTATCTGTGCTCCAGCTGAAAAAAGTATAATCGGTGTCATGTTGGAGATCATTTCCAAGTCTCTGTTGCCTTCTTGTGTGAGAAATGAAGTCAAGGTGCTTGGCAGTTCTTGTCAACAATATGTCCAATCAGTGATTGTACAGTGCTGTGGTGGCAGAGTTTTTAAACAGAAACGCCAGAACCTGCGAAGTATCTGTCTGTGATTAGTACCGGATGCTCCACATGGGGAATGCCTAAGCGTATGCTTTTAATGGGATATCTTCTTTATAAAAACTAACGGTGCCCTGTCCTCTGTTAATCACATTAATGTCAAAAAGATCATATGGCTACAATCAATTCTTGAGCATGAAGAAGTTTGTTTCTTCCCTTTCCAGATCCATCAACACAAACACATGAAATGTCATTTTTGCCTAACTATAGACATCAACTTTCACAACAAACATAAATAACATATACAAATTGAAGACCATAACAGAAATGCTTACAACTCTTTACTTAAAATAGCAATATGTATGCCACTCTGCTCCCACAACTAGAATCATTCCAGAAAGATTATAAATTTTAAGAAGACAAACTATAATCTCTAATAATAGCTCTCCTTTAATTTATTTTCCAAATGAATACCAGATGCACCCTTCCCATTCCACTCCCAAACATACATACCCTAATTGCACAGTGGTAGTTATAAGAACATGTCCTTCTGTTCCAAGGAGAGCCTGCCTAGCTATGTTATGTGCTTACCTGATTGGCAATCGTAACTATTTTTCTCAATAAATCATGTAGTTCTGAAGAAAAGCTACATTACCTGGTAAGTACATCTATGGAGAAAGATAATTGATGTGCAAAGCACAATTTGGAAACTCAAGGGAAAAAATGATTTCCGATCAAAGTTTTGAACAGTGTGTGTGCTTTGTGTGTGTGTGTGTGTGTGAGTGTTGTGGTGGGTAGTTTATCAGAGTGCTCTGCATATGTTTTTTACATATCATATGTAGCATTTACAAATTCATAGTATTTATGCAAAAACCAATAAGGAATAAGAAAGAATGTGAATGTCAAGATATTTAAAGGTAGAACTACCCAATTAAAGACACTTCTTTGAACCATGTCAATGAAACACTATATTACTTTATGGTGAATACAGAAGTTAAACAAACAAAAAGAAAACATAACTACCCTCAAGGAATTTACAATCTATCAGAAGGAGCAAACATCTGTGGAAATGGTTTTTAGAAGTCATCTTGGCACTGTCCCTTCAAAGCTAAGTCTGCGTCTGTCAGTAGAAAATATACAGAACTCATGGCCTTGACCTTCACTTCTGGCTTTATCTTATTTTTCTTTCACAATAAATTCTTTAGTTTTTAATGCTTTATTTTTACATGTTTTTTGAGGTATCTTAAATCCATTTTGAATCTAGGTATCAAGACTTAAAATATATAGGGGTTTATTGAGTACAAAATGCATGTAATTAAATCTATGTTTTAGGAAGATAATTCTGATAGGACTGGTGAATATGGATTAGGAGACATTTAGAATGCTAATGTTATGGTTTAATGAAAGACAAAGAACTGAATTAGGCAAGGGCAAGAAAAGGAGTGGAAGAGATATATTTCTGAGATATATAGGAAAAAGTCTACACCGGGCTTTCTACTGACCATTTGCACATAGGACATAAGAAAGAAAGAAAAGGGAGAAATCAGAGACATACGCAATTTCTTATCTAAGTGACATGGCAAGTATTATACTCTTAGAACAGATGTAGAACACTAGAGGAGAAGATGTGGTGAAGGAGGGTAACAAGATAATGAGTTCATTTTTAGAGAATAGAATGTGAATGCTCAAAAGACCTTTAGGTAGAAGTGTCTGGTAGACAGTTGGAAATCCAGATTAGTAGGTTAAGAGAATGTTTATGGACAAGCATAGAAGTTCGTATCAGCAGAGAAGAAAGGGAACTCATCAACAGGATCCTAAATAAAACAGCAGTATTTAAGAGTTGAGCAGAGGAAGAGGAGACAGTGAAAAAAAGTCTGAGAAAAAAAAACAGTTGCAAGTACAGTGAGCAATGAAGAATGTCCACAGGTAAAAACAAATCTCAAATCTGGGAATCTAAAGACTGGGAACCATCTCTTTTTTGCATCTCCAATGTTTATTAGAGAGCTGGAAAAAATGAAAGGAGCTCATCCTATTTGATGAATGCAATGAAAATGATGTGTTAGTCAGTGTTTCCATTGCTGTGACCAAAATACCCCATGATGAAAACTTAGAGGAGAAAAGTTTTATTTAGCTCATGGTTTCAGAGGTTCAGTCCATAGTCAACTGGCTCTGAATAAACATGGCAGCACAGTGTGGCATAGGAAAGTTGCTCATGGCCACTGATGAGGAGAGGGGAGGGGAGGGGAGGGGAGAGGAGAGGA
>PVJS01048720.1:0-14943 GCA_004027185.1 Glis glis
ACCGCAAAAAAAAAAAAAAAAAGAGAGAAGGAGTCACCAAATTATGGGACAAATCTGTCCTTTTGCTTATTTCTTTTTTTTTCCTTTTTTTTTTTTGTGGTACTAGGGATGGAACCCAGGGGCATTCTACCTCTGAGCTACACCTCCAACCCTATTTTATTTTTATTTGGAAACAGGGCCTCACTAAGTAGCTGAGGCTGGCCGTGAACCTGCAATCCTCCTGTCTCAGCCGCCCAAGTACTGGGATTACAAGCATGCGCCACCATGCCTAGGCCCTTTGCTTATTTCTGTAAATCAAATTTTATCAGATCAAAAATAAAGAAGTTATTTCCTGCTTACTTTTCCTGTGGCCTTTGCTGATAGTAATAATGAAAAGCCAAATAATGTACTGGTAGGATAGACTCTCAAGTCAGACTGCTTGGCTTTGAAGCCCAACTCCATCCTTCTCTTACTTTGGTAACCTTAGGCAAGTTACGTAGCTTCTCTGAATCCAGGTTTCCTACCTAAGTGGGAAGAGTAGCAGGACTAGGTTCTGGCTCGCAATGAGCACCCAGTAAGTGAAAATCTATAATAGATTTTTAATACAGCCTGGCATATAGTACCATAAAGTGTTGGACATTGTTATTAGCCACCTCCAAAGCTTTAACTGCTGGTGAAGCTATGATCTCTTTATTTTTCCTTTAGTTTGATTTTTGATATATTCACAAAACTGTGCTACGGTCACCACTATCTTATTCCAGGGCATCTTCATCACGGCAAAAAGAACAAGACAATCCGCAGTCACTCCCCATCCTTCTCTCTTCAGCCCTTGACAACCACGAATCTACCCTTCAGTCTCTATGGATTTGTCTATCTTAGACATTACAATACATATAAATAGAATTATAGACTATGTGGCATTTCGTGTATGGCTTCTTTCACTAAGCATAATGTTTTGTTTGTTTGGGTACTGGGGATTGAACCCAGGGAATTCTACCACCAAGCTACACCTCAAACCCTTTTTATTTTTTATATTGAAACAGGGTCTCACTAGGTTACTGAGCATCTCACTAAGTTGCTGAGGCTGGTTTCAAACCTGTAATCCTCCTATCTCAGCCTCCCAAGTATCACACCTGGTACTTCTTTCGTTTTTATGGCTGAATAATACAGATGGCTCCTCAACTCATGATGGGGTTACTTCCCAACAAACCCATCATAAGTTGAAAATATCATAACTCAAAAATGTATTCAACACACCTAACCAGCCAAACATCATAGCTTAGTTACGTGGTATATGGTAGAATACTGGTGTTTTCCCCTTGTGATGGTGTGACTGGCCAGCAGCTGCAGGCCGCTTCTGGTGCCCAGCATTATGACGGGATCATGCTGCATATCATTATCCCAGCAAAAGATCAAAATTCAAACTACGGTTCTGCTGAATGCATGTCACTTTTGCACCATCACAAAGTTCATGAAGCATAAGTGAACTATCATAATTTGGGGATTATCTGTATTCGTGTGTGTGTGTGTGTGTGTGTGTGTGTGTGTGTACATTTTGTTTATTCCTTTGTCAAATGATGAACATTTGGGTTATTTCCACTTAGTGGCAATTGTAAAGAATGAAACCATGACTATTCATATACAAGTTTTCATGTGGACATAATTTTCAATTCTCTTGGGCAAATATCTAGGAGTAGAATTTCTGGGTAGTGTGACAACTCTATTTTTAACTATTCGAAAAACTGACAAACTGTTTTCCAAAGTGGCCGCACCATTTTATACTTCCACCAACAATGTATAAGGGTTTCAATTTCCCACATTCTTCCCCACACCCCCTTCCCCTTTGGTGCTTGGACTAGAACCCAGGGGCATTCTACCTCCAAGCTATACTTCCAGTCCTATTTTATTTTTTATTTTGAAACAGAGTCTCACTAAATTGCTGAGAGTCTCACTAAATTGCTGAGGCTGGCCTTGAACCTCCTGTCTCAGCCTCCCAAGTACAGGGATTATAAGAGTGCACCACCACACCTGGCTCAATTTTTCATTCTTGAAATGAAAATGGCCGGGCATGGTGGCGCACGCTTGTAATCCCAGTACTTTGGGAGGCAGAGACCGGAGGATCCGGGTTCGCGGCCAGCCTCAGCTCTCGCTCTCTCTCTCCATCTTTCTCTCTCTCTCTCTCTCTCCCCTTAGTGAGGCCCTCCGCAACTTTGTGAGACCCGGTTTCAAAATAAAGCATAAAAAATAGGGCCGGGGGCATAGAGCGGAGGTAGAATGCCCCTGTGTTCAATCCCTGGTACCGCAAAAAAAAAAAAAGAAATGAAAATGATCATTATTTCTTGCCTTTTATATTATAACCATCCTAGTGGACGTGAGATGGTATCTCAACCTGGTTTGGGTTTGCATTTTGCTAATGAGTAACACAAGCCTCTTTTCTCGTGCTTATTGGCCACTTGTATATCTTAGTTGGAGAAGTGTCTGTTCAAGTCCTTTGCCCATTATTTGTCTTTTTATTGTGGGATGTAAGTGTTCACTATACATTCTGGATACACGTCTTTAATCATATAAACAATTTACAGATATTTTCTCCCATTTTGTAAGTTATCTTTTCACTTTCTCGATGGTATCCTTTGAAGCACAAAAGTTTTTATTTTTAAGGAAGTATAATTTTTTCTATTTTGTCTTTTGTTGCTAGTATTGGGGATATCATATCTAGAAACCATTGGCTAATTCAAAGCAACAAACATTTATACCCAGATTTTCTTCTAAGAGTTTATTTATTTATTTATTTATTTATTTAGTAGTACTGGGGATTGAACCCAGGGGCATTCTACCTCTGAGCTATACCCGCGACCCTTTTTCTTTTTGCGGTACCCAGGGGTGTTCTACCTCTGAGCTACACCCCCGGCCCTACTTTTTATACTTTATTTTGAAACCGGTCTCACGAAGTTGCAGAGGGCCTCACTAAGTAGCTGAGGCTGGCCATGAACCGGGATCCTCTGGTCTCCGCTTCCCAAGTACTGGGATTACAAGCGTGCGCCACCACACCCGGCACCCGCGGACCTTTTTATTTTTTATTTTGAAACAGGGTCTCAGTAAGTTGCTATTCACTGACCTAGAACCTGTGATCCTCCTGTCTTAGCCCCCTGAGTAATAGAATTACAGGCATGCGCACCGCACCTGGGATTTTTAGTTATTTTCTTAGTGCTTGCCTGGGAAATACAATTAATAATAAATACTCAATAAATTACTAATGTATAAAAATTGAGTTCAGATTAAAAACAACTGAATTTCAATGAGGTACAAAACTTCCCTTCTATATGGCTTTGTTCCCTCCCCGACTCTGTATGATTATTTTCACAGAATTTATACCTTTTTACATGACTAACCCATCAACCCAGTTTATAATTATCAATTTTTTACCTCAAAGAAACTGTCTTTGAGTTTGCTGATTCTTTTTTCTACCTTTTCAGGTTTGCTACCAAGTCCCTCTAGTTAATTTTTCATCTAGTTATTATACTTTTCAACAAGCCAGGTGTGGTGGCACATGCTTGTAATCCCAGTACTTGGGAGGCTGAGACAGGAGGGTCACAGGTTCGTGGCCAGCCTCAGCTACTTAGTGAGGCCCTCCGCAACTTCGTGAGACCCAGTTTCAAAATAAAGTATAAAAAATAGGGCCAGGGGCGTAGCGCGGAGGTAGAACACCCCTGCGTTCAATCCCTGGTACCACACACAAAAAAAAATAGGGCTGGGGGTGTAGCTTGGAGGTAGAATGCCCCTGGGTCCAATCCCCAGTACCGCAAAAAAAAAAAAAAAAAAACTTTTCAACTCTGGAACTTCTACCTTTTTTGTAATTTCTGTCTCTTTCTTGATACACTCTATTTGGTGACAGTGTATAGGCATTTTGTGACTGCTGTCTGTTGTGGCTGTTGTCTGTCTAATGACCTTCCAGAACTAATTCTGTAAAATCTGTATTGTTTGTGAGGTGTGGCCACTGAACTTTACACTTGGTTATGCCATTCAAAGCTAATAACTGCACAAAGATTTTCTTGTAAATGCCTTGAATGGATATGTCTCCCAGCCTTTGCCAGGGGACTCTGGGAGTACATTGGAGCCCGTCTTCAGTGTTATAGCAGGCAGTTTACAGCTCTGCCTCGGCCTTCGCTTTCTACTTGTGCAAAGATTCCAGGTCAGCCAGAGGTGAGAGACCACAGCCTTCGCAGGTCATTCCTTGTCATTGTGCCCATTGCACCACATGTGTACCTGGCCTCCGGATCCCTGGGAATATGTCAGCTTTTAAAAGTCTCCAGTAAGCCAGGCGTGGTGGCACATACCTCTAATCCCAGTACTTGGGAGGCTGAGACAGGAGGGTCTCAGGTTCAAGGCCAGCCTCAGCATCTTAGTGAGATCCTCTTTCAAAATTAAAAATAAAAAAAAGGGGTTGGGGGAGTAGCTCAGAGATAGAATGCTCCCAGGTTCAATCCCCAGTACCAATAAATAAATTTTAAAAAATAAATAAAAGCCCCCAGTAGATATCTTACTCCCCAGCTTCTTCTTTTACGTTTATGGTTTTGTTTTGCTTGTTTGTTTGTTTGTTTGTTTGTTTGTTTTGAAACAGGGTCCTGCTAGGCTGCTGAGAGTCTCACGAAATTGCTGAGGCTAGCCTTGAATCTGTAAACTTCCTATCTCGGCCTCCTAAACACTGGTATTATAGCCCTGCGCCACCACACCTAGCTTCTTTTAAGTGTTTTGACCAGCTCCTTCTGTGCCCCAGCAATCAAAGTTTCTAGAAACTGCTAAGCAGGTCGAATAAAGGTAATTCTCTTGGATAGGGTCTTGGAGAGCTCTAATCCTGCTCCCCCACTCTCACCCCCCAGAGACATCCTGTGCCAGTTTGGGAAAATTGCTCTGATATTAATTTCTAGTAAAATGTAAAAGGCAGTCATTCAGGCAGGGAGAGGCTGTAGCTCTGTACATTCCAAGAGCCCCCATCCCTTCTCTTCTGCCCCTTTGTTCTAATGATTAACCCATAGTAAGAATGTAAAGACAATTGAAGCCTCTAGCCTTAGAAGCAGTAGAGACTTAAGAGCACCATAGAGGCAGTTAAGGCTTTAGCCCTAAGATCACAGTACACAGCCACACTGGCTGTAATCAGTATTTGATTACATCAAAGTGTCCATAGTTGATAGACAACCAATACAGCCCAATACCATAGGGGTAAAAACAAGGTAGATTATTGACCTCTGCACTTAGGTAAGTGTACTTAGTAGACTAGAAGGCACCACCTGCCTAAGGAATAAGTTATGCCTAAGAAATAAGTTACTACCTCGTTGCCTTGGTAACGCTGGTAAAACCATACCAATGTGAGAATTGTATTTAAGGGGCCGGGGTCCGAGGGAGGGGAGAGTTCCACTTTCGGGCTCTCCAGCGTGTCTTTCAGGCACGCTGCTTTTCCTCTTCTCTTTTCTATTTTCTACTGACTTTGTAATAAAATTTTGTTAAAGCTGCAACAAGCTGCCTGTTAGTTTTAATTCTTCTCTTCAGACAATCTGATCTGAATTGAAGGAAGAGCCCACAGCGCCCGCTCCCACCGTAACAATCCGCTTGCCTTCATTGTGGCCACTGTGACTGCAAATTTGCTGGTTTTCATTCAGGCCACCAAGGAGCTAGAGAGATACAAGTGGGAATATGGCAAGTTCAAATGCCACAAAGCTCGCTGCTGTTTATAGTGTTGGGGATATTTTCCTGACTAAATGCTTCTTGGATTGTTGCAAGCCTTTGGTTCATTTCCAGTTCTGGAAACATCGATTTTGACCATTTCTAATCAGTCTCACTGTCCTCATGGAGGAGCAGGCTATTATGGAGGAAGTCTTCACACCATGATTTGAAAATGAATAATATATTTTATTTTAAAATCTGTTTTTATTATCGCTTAAGCACACAGGAAAGAGTCATTTGAGTTTACCTAAAAGCTTATTGCCAATGTGTATATTGGCTGTTGGAAGGGAAAAACATGTTAAGCTGCAATGAATACCTTTGTAAACTATTAATCTTTTGATTAATGGAATCAGAGAAATTTCTGGGAGCATTTTTTAAAAGATTAGCCCTCTAAAAACAAGAGATAGCTTTTCTTTTCTGTACAGTCATAGTCCACATCCATGTGTCTTACATAAGACTTCCTGCTTAGGGGCTATTTCAGGATGTGAGCAGAAATAATGGGAAAAAACAACAGGTATGAATTTTTGCCACTAAATCCTTTTATTCAATTATGTCAGAGAGCCTTTTAAACCTCTAAACGATTTAGCTTTAGAGCACCCTGAGGAGACGAAGGATGCCGTTGTCAGGGAGGAGAGATGCAGTGTGCTGTTGTCAGGGACGCGTGGTCTTGAATATGTGCTTCCTGCATGAGTCTGATTCCGCTCATTTATTTCCAACAGAGAAGCAAGACAGAGTAAACAGAAATATAACTCATCCTGGAATGAGGACTTCGTGAACTGCAAGGGCTGGACTACTAAAGAGCCCATAACTAGACAAATAAAGATGCATGACTCTGAAGAGCAATGAATACAAAAAGCTCTTGCTGAGTAGAAAGTGGTGTTTAGAAGACAGAACGGCCATCATTTTCTGGTGACCCTTTTGGATGCTGTCATTTTGATGAGAAACCGAATTCAATGAGTCTGCAGCTGGGGATGTAGCTTGGTGGTGGAGCACTGCTTAGGGTGCACAAGACCCTGGTTCAATCCCAACACCAAACCAAAAAAAAATCTACAATATAAAACTCACATGAATTATGCTGTCTTGGTTTGATTATGTAATAAATACTTAACCTAGCATTGAAATAAAGCTGTCCCTGAAGTAGGAACCATTTTATTTTATTTTTGCAGTACTGGGGATCAAACCCAGGGCCTTGTACATGATGAGCAAGCACTCTACCACTGACCTACATTCCCAGTCCTTGGAACCTGGTTTTCTTCTCTGTGAAATTAGAAAACATACCAGGCATGGTGCTGCACACTTGTAATCTCAGTAATTGGGAGGCTGAGACAGGAGGATTGCAGGTTCAAGGACAGCCTCAGCAACATAGCGAGACCCTCAGCAACTTAGCAAGACCCTGTTTCAAAACAAAACAAAAAAGGCTGGGGGTACAACTCAGAGGTAGAATGCCCTGGGTTCAATTCTGAGTACCACAAAAGTAAAAACAATAGAAAGAAAAAGAAAACAGTCCCTGGGTGTGGCTTTTAGAGGCAAGATGTACCTTTTCTTACTCCAAACTGGTTGAAGTTTTCTCAAAATACTATTGGGTAGAGCAAATGACTACAATTCACTTATATAAAATATCAAATAGTAAATTATGAGAATTTTTGCAAAACATTAAAAATTCTGAGGGGCTGAGGGTGTAGTTCAGAAGTAGAGCTACACTTGCTTAGCATTTGTGAGGCCTTGGATTCAATCCCCAGCACCACACGCACAAAAATAATAATAACAAATAAGTAAATAAATGGAGAGGGAAGGGGAAGATCTAGGGGATGATAATGGAAACTAGGACTAGACCTGATGAGGGTTTCCTTTCTTTTTCTTTCTTTTTTATTTTCCAAAATTTACTGAAAAGAATAAAAGAGATTAATCTTTTTTTAATATTTTTTTATTGGTGCATTGTAGTCTCACATCACAATGAGTATCAGTTTGGTGTTAACATACATGCACACAGCTCTTGGTGTCCCTCTCCCCTGCCTCCCCCCCCCACATGTAGCACCGAGAATGATGTTGGTATAATCTCACATGTACACATTGTTTATGATAGTAATTCCATAGATTCACTTCTTTCTTGCCCTTCCCCTTCCCTTGTACCCCTTCCCTTGCACTACTGAGGGTTCTCTGTTGTCATTGGGGTCCCTTTTGTGTCCCCACTACTCCCTAGGTTGCACATATTAATGAAAACATATGTCCCTTCTAAAAGAGATTAATCTTGCAAGGAGGTTTTATACACAGTGTTTCTCAAATAAATCTTACTGTGAAAAGGCCATGTGGATAATTTTAGCCCAAAGTTCTCACAAGCTCATCACCTGAGGTGCTATGAGTGTCACTGAGACACCGCTGCCTCGTGCCTGTGTTCTGGGCTCTTTGAAGGGGGGTGGAAGGGAGGCCGGGTAAGAGACACTGGAGGTGAGATGTGGCCGTGTCCCCCTCATCACCTTTTCTCTGACCTGTGACGAAGAAGAGAGGACCTGGCAAACTTTGCATTTTGTTGGAGGTGCACATGCTCCCTGACTCAGGTAAGTTAATAGAAAGCCGAGCTTAGAGAGGTACTGGGAAGTAATGGAGCTTTACTCCTACCAAGTCTGTTCTGTACTTCTATATACAGGGCCCAAAGGCGCTCCCAGAGGTCTCCTTGCCAACGCCCGTCCACTTCCCACTCTCTATTAAATCAGGATATATCCAATGTAGCTCGGCAGTAGAGTGCTTGCCTAGCATGCGCGAAACCCTGGGTTAAATCCCCAGTAATGCAAAAAAAAAAAAAAAAAGAACCTTACACACACACACACACACACACACACACACACACACATACACACTATCTTGAATGTTTCACGACATGAATTGTTTTTCAGTGTGGGATCAAACCCAGGGCCCTGTGCTTGCTGGCAAGCTCTCTACCACTGAGCTACACTCCCGGTCCTTGAAACTCTTTTTAATGCAATCTTGCATGTATATAAATATGACTGGCAAGAATCACATTCTTTAAGGCAGGTGTGTTTGCCTTAATCCTGCCCTCCTTTCATCTTCCATACTGAAGCTAGAAGAATCTGTCTTAAACACAAATTTGACTTTCACCCCCTGGTTAAACTCTTCAGTGGTTTCCCACTGCTCAAAGGATATGCCTAATTACTTGATTTCAACTTAAAGTAGATATCTTGAAACAATATTTACATGGCATCAATTAACTTGACTGCCAACTTAATTGTCATAGTTCACCACGATGTAGTGATAAAATATGGACAGGTATCATAATTATTTATCCCATTAAGCCAGAATATACAGGTCAGACTAAAATTTTTGAAGGCCTGAACAATGAAATTTTTGTGATTCCTCCTATCATATGCATTTGCAGATCAAAATAATGTAAGTCAAGCACAGTGGTGTATACCTGTAATCCCAGTACTTGGGAGGCTGAGACAGGAGGATTGTAGGCTCGAGGCCAGCCTCAGCAACCTAGAGAGAGCCTCGCCAACTTAGTGAGACCATGTTTCAAAATAAAAAATAAAAAGGGCTGACTGAGGGTGTAGCTCAGAGGTAGAACATTCCTGGATTCAATCCCCAGTAGCACAAATAATAATATTAAATGTCACTAAAATAAATATAAAGAAGTCTAATGCATTTCTTATTTCTTTAGTAATAATGTTATTTTTGTGTTGTCCATTATGGTAGCTACTAGTATCATGTGACAATTTAAATTAAAGTTAGATAAAATGTACAACTTAGTTTCTCAGTGTTGCACTAGCCTCATTTCAGGATCTCAATAGTCACATGTGGCCTTATTAAAAAGACCAGATAAAGAACATTTTGACTATCACATAAAGTACTATTAGATAGTGCTGACAAACTCTTTACAAAATACATAACAATTATATTCAAGAGCTACTCTCTCTCTTTTTTCCTTCTCTAAGAGTATGTTTCCTGAACTATTGACAATTGCCAAGATATTGACTCACCTTAATGTCCGTCTACTGATAAATGAATAAAGAAATGCCAGGCGTGGTGGCGCACACTTGTAATTCCAGTACTTGTACTCATAAGTGGAATCCCAAAAACCTTATGGGCATGGCCACACACAACTGCACTCCTATGTACTTGGGAGGCTTAGGCAAGAAGGTTGCTTGAGCCCAGGGTTCAAACCCAGCCCGGACAACATAGCAAGACCCTGTAGAAGAAATGATAAAGGACTGAGAGAATAAATAGACTTAACCTGATTTAAACATTGCATAATCTATATACATCCATATATATATATACCAAAACATCACATGGTACCCCATTATTATGTACAACATATATGTTTTTATGTATCAGCTTAAAAAAAAGAAAGTTTTTGCTGAGGAATCCAGGGTTAAATACATAGGATATAAGATGTAATACTTAGGATCCAAGAACACAGATCTGTTTTCCTGAAAGGGAAGCAAAAACAGAACTCATTATCATATCAATGTTAAATGTGTATTATTATCTTTAAGATACCAGCTTTAAACTATCAAGCCTAACATTTTCAAAAGTAGAAAATAAATTATAAATATATAACTTACAATCCATCACTCCATTAATGTCTCCCTGTGGATCAATCAATATTTTCCTTATGCCCACACTGATGTATCTATCTCAGTCCAATGATCTCTTTACCATCAGAATATTATTGTTTTCCAAAGAAATAAACTAAAACTAGGCTAACTTGTTATCTTAATTATTATATTTTTGAAAAAACACTTTTTGGAAGAAATTTTCTTCTGATAACAGATAAACAAATACTTTTAATAAAGAAATTCGTACTGACAAATATCTAATCCTTTAAGACCCAACTCAGATTTGAATCCTTTCCTGATCATCGAGAAAATTATGTGTCCTCATAATTATGTGTCCAATACCTAATTCCTGTATAGAAGAATTTGCCATTTCTTGTGTTACTTGTGGTATTATAGCATCTTCTCCAGTAAGCTGTGAGTTTCTGCAAGGGAAGAACATGTTTTCAATGGGGCCTGACACAGTGCCTGGAATCCAGTACTGTGTTCCTCAGGAGCATGGCTATCTGCCGGCTCTGGGATTTAGCTACGAGAAGGATATGTAATGTAGCACTTTGGAAGTTTGTTTCTATTGTTTCCTCACTTACATTACTATTATCAAAGAGTTTGGGATTGCTGCTGTCATCTTTAAAGTTAGGCACAGAAATTAAATTACTTTCCAAAAGTGACACAAAAAACACAACTCTGGGCTGTAATTACATTTTCAGTTATCAGCATTCTAAAGTGATCTGGTACCCTTCCCGGAGGCCACTCGTGGGGAGGGGGTACTGGGGATTGAACCAGAGGCATTCTACCTCTGAGCTACACCCTCAGCCCGATTTTATTGTTATTTTTATTTTGAAACAGGGGCTCACTAAGTTTTGCTGAATCTGGCCACGAGCCTGCGATCCTCCTGTCTCAGCCTCCCAAATACTGGGATTACAGGTGTGTGTCACCATGCCCCAGGTTTAAGGTGGTTTTTTTTAAGGAATCAAATTCATGCTTTTTTCCTAATATAAAGCAAATAATCCTAACGTAGAAGGAAAGGTGACAAATATTACATAAAACCCTAGGAGAAAGGACTATTGTTTTACCTGTTCCCTTCAACCTAGTGTCAAAGCAAACTTTAGAGAGAGAGCCATTTGCCTTTATTCCAAGGTGGTAACAACCTTGGAGGGAGAGCTCGTCGTTCACGGCGACTCCCTTACCAATAAATTCCAGCAGAGGGCGCTCCAAGCGTTTTACAACTACACCGCCTACACTTCCCCTCTTCCCGTTTGGTTTTGGCCCCAATTCTTCTGGGGCCACGAATTGAATGGTCCTGTTTTCCCCTGGAGATTCATTAGGAGCTGGTAGGATTTGAACAACCCGAGGAGAGAGTCGCTGCATCTTATCACACCTCTATGCATTTAATTAAGTAGGTCACATTTAAATATCCAATATGAAATATAGAACATAATTTTTTTCCTTTTCTTTTTGATCCTGGAGATTGAACTCAGAGCCTTGTACACTCTATCACTGAACTACACCTCCAGCCATAGAGCGTAATTTTCAGTGCTTGATTTGCAATGGAGACCATGAGAGGAGATGATTAAATGATAACAATGTCCCCTCCTCCCAAAGGTGTGGTTTATACAATTCATCAAATGATAACAAAAGGATATTTTTATACTTTCTTCCTTTGGCAGTTCAAATTTTCTAAAATATCTACAGCATGAACCCAGAACTCATTGCAGAGAATCAAATGCTAATTGTGGCAAATCGTTGGCTTGTCTGATTTTTTTTTTTGACAGGTTATGCAATGTCTAAACAATGACAAAGAATACATTGTGGAGTGCTTCTAAAACATGTAGCAGTTTGAACTTATAATTCATTAAAATATTTACTTTGAATAATAAATCAGAAAATGAAAAAGGGATTTTGGGTGTAGCCCAGTGATAAAACATTCACACAAGGCCCTAACATCACACACACACACACACACACACACACACACACACACCAGATAAAAAGGAAATTGAAAACCCCCGGCTAATCTTAACCATTTGTTCCTGCCTTCCCCAAATTTTCATTATAAAATAAGTTGGCTTTTTAGATCCTGTGGACATTTTCCAACTGCTACCTAAGCCTGGTGTGGTGGCCCACGCTTGTAATCTCAGTACTTGGGAGGCTGAGACAGGAGAATCACAGGTTTGTGGTCAGCCTCAGCTACTTAGGTCCTCCACAACTTGGTGATACCTTGTATCAAAATAAAGAATAAAGTCGGGCGTGGTGGCGCATGCTTATAATCCCAGTACTTTGGGAGGCGGAGACTGGAGGATCTGGGTTCGCGGCCAGCCTCAGCTCTCTCTCTCTCTCTCTCTCTCTCTCTCTCTCTCTTTCTCTACTTAGTGAGGCCCTCTGCAACTTCGTGAGACCCGGTTTCAAAATAAAGTATAAAAAATAGGGCCTGGGGTGTAGCACGGAGGTAGAACGCCCCTGGGTTCAATCCCCAGTACCGCAAAAATAAATAAATAAAATAAAGAATAAAAAATAGGGCTGGGAGTGTAGCTCAGAGGTAGAATGCCCCTGGGTTCAATCCCCATTAAAACACACACACAAAAAAAAACACAGAGCAGAGATTTTAAGCTTTGAATCAAAAAGTCCAAAAGAATATTGTGCCAATAATTAAAGGAGAATCTGCTGCTTGGACAAATCGGATTATATTGTAATCATTAGAGCTTCAATACTCAGTCATGGTATATGTAACTTCTCATAATTTACTACTGTGACTTTAAAAAAAATTTCTTAGGGCTGGGGGTGTAGCTCAGTATAGAGAACTTGCCTAGCATGCATGAAGCCCTGGGTTCAATCCCTAGTACCATAGAGGAGGAGGAGGAGGAGGAGGAGGAGGAGGAGAGGAGGAGGAAGGAGAAATAATAATAAAAATCTCAACCCACTAGGTAAAGATTGATCAGTTTGACTACATTCTGATCAAAAGATACCATTAGAAACCATAATTATCAAAAGATATAAAAATAAGATAAAGGCATGGTGACCCACACCTGTAATCCCAGAACTTGGAAGGTTGAGACAGGAGGATTGTGAGTTTGAAGCCAGTGAGCAGTAACTTTGCAAGACACTGTTCCAAAACAAAAAGTAGAAAGGGCTGGTGGTGCAACTCAGAAGTAGAACACCCCTGGGCTCAATCCCCAGTACCACCTACAATAAATAAACAAATAAATAAATAAGAAAATAAGCCACAAATTGGAAGAAGATATTTAGTAGTGATATAACAAGCAGAAGGTTACACTGAATTACTATTTAGAATATTAAAAATTGCTTGTGCCGGGCATGGTGGTGCACGCTTTGTAATCCCAGTAATTGGGAGGCTGAGCTAGGAGGATCGCAGGTTCCTGGCCAGCCTCAGCTACTTAGTGAGGCCCTCCACAACTTAGTGAGACCCTGTTTCAAAATAAAGAATAAAAAATAGGGCTGGGGGTGGAGTGTAATCCCAGTATTTGGGAGGTTGAGACAGAAGGGTCTCAGGTTCAAGGCCAGCCTCAGCAATTTAGAGAGACCCTTTTTCAAAATAAAAATAAAAATGGCTGAGGATATAGCTCAGAGATAGAACACCCCTGGGTTCAATCCCCAGAACCAAAAAAGAATTTTTTTTGTGGTACTGTGGATTGAACCCAGAGGTATTGTACCTCTGAGCTACACCCCCAGCCCTATTTTTTATTCTTTATTTTGAAACAGGGTCTCACTAAGTTGCGGAGGGCCTCACTAAGTAGCTGAGGCTGGCCGCGAACCCAGATCCTCTGGTCTCAGCCTCTTAAGTACTGGGATTACAAGCGTGCGCCACCATGCCCGGCTTAAGAATTTTTTTAAGAATATTAAAAATGTAGCCGGGCGTGGTGGCGCACGCTTGTAATCCCAGTACTTTGGGAGGCGGAGACCAGAGGATCCGGGTTCGCGGCCAACCTCAGCACGCATGCACACACGATCGATCGACTGATCTCTCTCTCTCTCTCTCTCTCTCTCTCTGTGTGTGTGTCTCTCTCTCTTTCTCTCTCTTTACCTAGTGAGGCCCTCCGCAGCTTTGTAAGACCCGGTTTCAAAAATAAAGCATAAAAAAAATAGGGCTGGGGGTGTAGCGCGGAGGTAGAACGCCCCTGCGTAGAATCCCCGGTACTGCAAAAAAAAAAAAAAAAAGAATATTAAAAATGTATTCCTCCTCCTGAAAAAAATTGAGCCAGCATGGAGGTGCCTCTTGTAACCTCAGTTATTCCAGGGCTGAGGCAAGAGGATAACAAGTTCAAGGCCAGCCTAGGCAACTAGCAAGGCCCTGTCTCAAAATAAAAAGGACTAGGATGTAAGCTCACTGGTAGAGCACTTGCCTAGCATGTATAATGTCCTGGGTTCAATCCCCAGCATGGCAAACAAAAGGGGGGGGGGGAGTAAGGGGCTGTGGCTCAGTGGTAGAGCCTATTCTTAGCATGGGCAAAGTGCTGGATTCCATCTCCAGCACCATTGAAAATGAATGAATGGCCGGGCGTGGTGGCGCATGCTTGTAATCCCAGTACTTTGGGAGGCGGAGACCGGAGGATCCACGTTCGCGGCCAGCCTCAGTTAGTGCATGCGCGCGCACTTTCTCTCTCTCTCTCTCTCTCCCTGTCTCTCTCTCTCTCTCCCTGTCTCTCTCTCCCTCTCTACT
>PVJS01048721.1:0-14944 GCA_004027185.1 Glis glis
AGAGAGAGAGAGAGAGAGAGAGAGAGCTGAGGCTGGCCGCGAACCCGGATCCTCCGGTCTCCACCTCCCAAAGTACTGGGATTACAAGCCTGCGCCACCACGCCCGGCAAACCACGGACTTTAACCACCTTACATTTTCAGTCTTCATAAATTGAATTAAGCCATTTTTCCATACATATTTTTCCTTTTAGCAGATTTCAGTTTGGGTTGTATTGAGTTAGTGCTTTTGAAAATATTCTTGCCTGTTGTTGTTCTATGCAGACTGTTCATAGCAGCCAGTTCTTTAATCACTTCAAATTTGGCGTTGACTCTTAAAATAAACTGAGTAGTATTCATAACATCTGTTAACTGATCCAGATTCAAAGAAAACCACTCAGAGTTATTTGTCTTGTTTTTAAGTTAGTTATTGGTGGTGTTCTCAAGTATTCCTAACTCTTTGAGGGACTGTTCTTGCTGAGAGGCTAAGTCTTAACCAAGTCTGTTTTCTCTGGACACATTTCTTTAGCAGCTGCATCCCAAAATGAGTTAAGCCATCCAGAAACTCAAACTTACTTTTGTTGCAACCTCATTTTAATTTTTAGCTTGGTGAAGAAACTCTGCTGTGATGAGAGACTTTGTTCTAAATTTTCTAAATTTTTTGACCATTGTTTTCCTATGACTTGGAAATATTGTGATGAGTGTTTAGTCTAGTAATGTTAACTTATGTTCATACCCTTTTAACACACCTATAATATAATTGCATAATAAACACATGCTTTGCCATCTAATTAATAGTAAAATATGTGCTCCACTGTCCCTTGAAAATGCAATATTCAAAATTCATTTTTTTCTTTTTCCTCTTGTTTCAACCTGATGAATATGCACTGGTAATAAAAATAATAAAATGTAGCCGGGCGTGGTGGCGCACACTTGTAATCCCAGTACTTTGGGAGGCAGAGACCGGAGGATCCAGGTTCGCGGCCAGCCTCAGCTCTCTCTCTCTCTCTCTCTCTCTCTCTCTCTCTGTCTCTACTTAGTGAGGCCCTCCGCAACTTTGTGAGACCCGGTTTCAAAATAAAAAGTATAAAAAATAGGGCTGGGGGTGTAGCGCGGAGGTAGAACACCCCTGCGTTCAATCCCTGGTACCGCAAAAAATAATAATAATAATAATAATAAAATGTGGCCATATACTATTAGACATTGCACTTGAAATTCTGTTGCGTTGTAACTGTTATTGCAGTTTGTAGTGCACTGAGGAATAGTGCCCAGTAATGCATCACATACTTTCTCTTTTGCAACATCGAAATTCTACCTCTGTGGTGATATGGAAGCCATAAACAATATGTAAACAAATGAGCATGCCAGGTGTGGTGGTGCACACTTAACAATCCCAGTACTTGGGAGGCTGAGGCAGGAGGGTCGGTGACCAGCCTTAGCTACTTAGTGAGACCTTGTTTCAAAATAAAAAATAAAATAGGGCTGGGGGTGTAGCTCGGAGGTAGAATGCCCCTGGGTTCAATCCCCAGTTCTGCAAAAATTAATTAATTGATTAATTAATTAATTAATATAAAATATTGACTAATTTTCATTAGTATTTTGTCCTTTAGTTTACTTGAAAGAATAATACTTATTTTTTAAATAATGGGTCTTTTCTAGATATATATTTCATTGTTGATTACCATTGTAGTCTAGAACAGATTTTAAATTTGAACATATTTGTTTATTTATGTATTTATTTATTTATTTATTTTTGCGGTACTGGGGATTGAACCCAGGGGCATTCTACCTCTGAGCTACACCCCCAGCCCTATTTTTTATTATTTATTTTGAGACAGGGAGGTTCTCACTAAGTTGCGGAGGGCCTCTCTAAATAGCTGAGGCTGGCAGCAAACCTGCAATCCTCCTATCTCAGCCTCCCAAGTACTGGGATTACAAGTGTGTGTC
Organism: Glis glis; assembly: GCA_004027185.1. Taxonomy (NCBI): domain Eukaryota; kingdom Metazoa; phylum Chordata; class Mammalia; order Rodentia; family Gliridae; genus Glis; species Glis glis. Next base: position 1,924 of record PVJS01048721.1, read on the forward strand.
ACCACACCTGGCTTGAACATTTTTAAATATTATACTTAAACTGGAAAGACTATATAATTTAAGGATATATACATATATATAGATATCTTTATATGTATGTATGGACTGATCAATCGATAGATATAGATATCTCCCCTTTGGTCAGGTTGGAGAACATCTACTTAAAATGAATAATTAGAACAAATTAATTGTATTGTTTTAAAGATAAAAAATTCTCTCAACCTCTGTCATTTTAAGCATGAACAGTATTCCTTTTTTATAGATAATAATTCTTTGCTACAAATCAGACAATTAAGATATCTAGACTTAAATATTACTTAAAATGAGATTATTATTTTAACCCAAGTCTTTTCATAGTCTATCATTGTTTTTTAAGTATACATTAATTAACTGTTCTTTTTTATTTTTAAAATTAAATGTTACAGAATTTGGAGCCTAGTAGATCATGCATTAATAGCAAGGTGTAATATGGAGGAACCAATTCGTTGTGCAGCTGTAAATGTAGATGGAATCCATCTTGCCCTTGGAATGAAGGACGGCTCGTTCACTGTTCTCAGAGTAAGGTATGGTATTAGGGTAGAAATAGAAACAGTAATTTTTTCTTCAGCAAGATAGAATATGTAATACTGGTTATTTTTACCCATCTATCCTTTCTCTTCCCCTTTTTATTAAAGTTTCAGACATTAGTTTCAATAAATACAAGATGTACTTATAAAAGTAGTTTTGTCAGAAAATTAAATAAACTTGGGGGGGCTTAAGAATGATTAAGTAGATTTTTGGCTAAAATTTTGAGCTATAAATTTGAGTCATGACTTTTTTCTTTTTTTTTTTTTTTTTTGGTACTGGGGATTGAACCCAGGGGCATTCTACTTCCTAGCTACACCCACAGCCCTTTTTGTTTTTGCTTTGAAACGGGTCCTGTTAAGTTGCTGAGGCTGACCTCAAACCTGCAATCCCCCTGTCTCAGCCTTCTAAGTACTGGGATTATAGGTAAGTGTGCCACCATGCCAGGCTTCAGTTTGAATCTTTAAAAGATAACTCACCAACTGCAGTGTGCATAATATGATTGGAGAAACTTAGAATGGATTAGAATATAACATACTGATTCTTTTTATTTTTCCTTGTAGTGCTGGGAATAGAACCTAGAGTGTCAAGGTTCTCAACCACTAAGCTGTATCCCTAGCCCATAACATACTGACTCGTGTGTGTGTGTGTGTGTGTGTGTGTGTGTGTGTGTTTCTGGGGATTGAACCCAGGGACATTCTACCTCTGAACTACACCCCCAACCCGATTTTTTGTTCTTTATTTTGAAGCAGGGTCTTGCTAGGTCGATGAGGGTCTCACTACTTGCTGAGGCTGTCCTCGAACCTGTGATCCTCCTGTCTCAGCCTCCCAAGTACTGGGATTACAGGCATGCACCACCACGCCCGGCCATACTGACTCTTAAATAAGGGTAAAAGGTGGTGTACCAGAGTGTAACCATTATATTTCCTAAAGCACCTATTCTAACTGAAACTCACAAATTAGGGTCAAAAATCTTAAGAATCATGAAGCCTTTCATGATTTTTCCTCAGCCTCCCTCACGAGACTCAACTCACACCATAGCCTCCTTGCTTGTCAGTACAACTACATGGGCCTTCTCAGGCTGAACTTGAATACTTTGTTTTGCCATTAGCTCTTCACCTATGGTTATCTCTGCTGAAACATAGATCCAGTACTTCCCAGGTCCTATCTTCTGCTGAGTCCCAGTCATTCCTCAGGACAAAGTTTAGGCATCATGGATTTGTTACTCCACTTCATTTACTCCACTCTTTCAGCCAGGAATGATTCTTTTGTCATGTGCTCTGATCAACACTGTGTATCTTTACTTTGTGATAGATTACAAACTGTTAATGCATAAGTATTCCCGATTTTGGCCTCCCTCTGCTTTTTAAAGAAACCACAGCATTCACATCTCAGTTTCCCAGAAGTCTACATCTATAATTTTTTGTGTGTTTTGTTGTTGTTGTTGCTGCTTTGGTTTTGTGCTGGGGATCAGACCCAGGGCCTTGTGCATGCTAGGCAAGTGCCCTACCACTGAGCTCTGCCCCCAGAACCCAGAATATTTTTTTAATTAACAAATTTTTATCTAATAGTCTTATTTTCTTTAAATTTGTCAGAGAAACTTCTTTATGAGAGAAGGTAGTCATATAATTTATAATGTCATAGTAACATACTACATACTATAAAATCTATTAGTTGACCAGAATCTCTCTCTCTCCATCACTGCTGTTTTATACTCTGTGTGTATGTGTGTGTGCATGTGTGCCTGTGTGTTGGTAGGTAGGCGGTACTTGTTTCTCTTAATTGGGAGCAGTTAAGTCTCTGGAACAAAAATGCTATTAAAAAATACCAAAATAAGCCAGACATGGTGGCACACGCTTGTAATCCCAGTACTTGGGAGGCTGGGACAGGAAGATCACAGGTTTGCAGTCAGTCTCAGCTACTTAGTGAGGCCTTCCACAACTTAGTGAGACCCTGTTTAAAAATAAAGAATAAAAAATAAGGCTGGAGCCGGGCATGGTGGCGCACGCTTGTAATCCCTGTACTTGGGAGGCTGAGTCAGGAGGATCACAGGTTCGTGGCCAGCCTCAGCTACTTAGTGAGGCCATTTGCAACTTAGGCCCTGTTTCAAAATAAAGAATAAAAAATCAGGCTGAGGGTATAGCTTGGAGATAGAATGCCCCTGGGTTCAATCCCCAGTACTACAAAAAAAAAAAAAAATAGGGCTGGGGGTGTAGCTCGGAGGTAGGATGCCCCTGGGTTCAATCCCCAGTACCACAAAAAAACCCCAAAATAATAATAATAATAATAATAATAATAATAATAATAATAAAATTCTGAAGAATTTTTCAGAGCATTTTAATTAAATTTGTGGAGATTGTGATTTTTTCATAAGAGAAGCATAAAAAGTAAAAGCTATCAAATAGTACCTTGGACATTTTCTTAAAAATCTTGCTCTATATAGATATAGATGGATGGATGGATATTGAACAAAGAGAAATAAGCTGTATAGATTTCATTGTAGCTTAGTGGAAGAAGTCACTGGCAAAGAAAGAGGTAGCTATAAGAGTCTGTGCTTAGGAAGAGGACCTTGCAAGTGACAGGGTCTCAGGCAAAAGTGATGTCGGCCAGGAAATCTTTTTAAGAATGTGTAGAAGCTTTAAACGTTATAATCTTAGATCGATTGTAGAGCTCTTTTTCTATTTCTATTTCTAACACTGTATTGGTTAGCATAATTCCTAGCCATTGTAATTAACAGCCCCCGCCCCAGCTGTACAGTGGCTCAAATACAACTAAAGATTAGTTCTTGCACATCTAGCAGTCTGAAGTCAGTCAGTGGCTCTCCTTTCCTGGTAACCCAAAGACCCAGGCTGCTTTCAATTTATCAACCCCTAGGACCCATCATCATAGATACCTATGTTTTGCCAGCAGGAGGAGCAAGAGTGAAGAGGGAATGCCTGGTTCTTTTATTTATTTATTTATTTATTTATTTATTTATTTATTTATTTATTTATTTTTTGCGGTACCGGGGATTGAACCCAGGGGCGTTCTACCTCCGCGCTACACCCCCGGCCCTATTTTTTTATACTTTATTTTGAAACCGGGTCTCATGAAGTTGCGGAGGGCCTCACTAAGTAGAGAGAGAGAGAGCTGAGGCTGGCCGCGAACCCGGATCCTCCGGTCTCTGCCTCCCAAAGTACTGGGATTACAAGTGTGCACCACCACGCCCGGCTGCCTGGTTCTTTAAAAAGCTGATTGGAAATGGTTCACATCATTTCCCCCTTCATATCTTTGGTGAGAATTGAGGCACGTGGCGAAACTAACTGCATAGGAGCTTGAGAAATTCAGTGTGGGAAGGCAGCAATGAGTTTTTGGTGAATTGCTAGTGTTCTCTGTCATATACACTGTTGTGTCTTCATTTGTTTCATTGTGGTCCCCAATCGCAGTTACGGGGCTGATTTTCATCTTTCTTTATATGATTAATACTCTAGAAAAACCCAAACTCCTTGACAACGTATCAGATCTGTCAGATTGTTCTCATTTTATTGCTTTAACCCCATCATTTTCTACATTGCTCAGTGTACTTGTATCCAAATTACATTATCCACATTCTTCAAATGTGCCACAGACTGGATCCTTCCACACCTGGGCTCATGCCGTGGCATCTTCCTGGAAAACCTTCTGTCATCTTTTTTTTTTTTTTTTTTTGCAGTACCGGGGATTGAATGCAGGGGCGTTCTACCTCCGCGCTACGCCCCCGGCCCTATTTTTTATGTTTTATTTTGAAACCGGGTCTCACGAAGTTGTGGAGGGCCTAACTAAGGAGAGAGAGAGAGAAAGAGAGAGAGAGAGAGAGAGAGAGAGAGAGACAGAAAGAGAGACAGGGAGAGAGAGAGTGAGAACTGAGGCTGGCCGCGAACCCAGATCCTCCGGTCTCCGCCTCCCAAAGTACTGGGATTACAAGCGTGCACCACCACGCCCGGCTTTGTCATCTTTTTGACTTAGCCAGCACCTCAGGTTTTATGCTCAAAAAGGCTTTCACCCTTCCGCAGCTCCTTCTTGCCTTCATAGTCTTACCTTTCTTTTAGTATTTCTTGTAGAGTTTCACACATTCCTTTTGAGCAATTACCACCTTTTATCATAATTACTTCATATCTATCTCTCACAGAAGGTGTGTCCAAATTCGACTCCCTAATGCAAAACAAAGGAAGTATTCTATAAGGATATTTGAGTTTGATTGCTCTAAAGTGTCCATTTAGAAACTTAAAAAATTGAGACACACTCTTCTATTTCTGAAATTATCTACTTGAAGCATTTCAGATGAGTGATGCAAACTTATATGGCACTAATTAGAAATAGGAGGAAAGAAATAGGAATTCTCACTTCCTCTTACCCTTTCTCTCTCCCTGCCTCCCTCTCCTCTACCCCATCCTCCTCACCAGTTCCACATCTTTAGAAACTCAGTAGTGTTAAACTAAGTGTTCATTTTTATGGCAGTTACCAATACCTGTATTATTTTGGAAATTCATTTATAAGCCATCGTTGAAAAAACTGTGAAAGTTTTCTGATTGACATGGTCGCTAAAAGAGGAATTTGTGTTTTATGAAAAAAAAAAGATCAAAGAAGTTGAAATAAAAAATAACTGTTGGTAGCTATATAAAGATATATATTCAAACATATTGCCTAAGTACTGTGTTCTTTCATATTTCCTTTCTACTTCCTGATTGTACTTTTGCTCATTTGGCTCATTACAAAAATTTGTTTGAAAATTATAGTGTCATAATTAAGCTTTTTTATAAACTCAGTATTTGTAAGGAACTTTCATCATAAAAATCTCTGACATTGTTTCCTTTATTGTATGACTCCAGAAATTTAATAGAGATTTCTAAAGTAATTACAGGTAAACTGATTTATAAACCAAACCCAGGGTTTCACATGTGCTAAGCAAGCACTCTGCCACAGAGCCACATCCCTATTTCATTTTTCTCTATTTCCGGCATATATTGTTCTCAAAATAATTGTTCAGCAAAATAATTATTCCTGAACTAATACTCCTTGTCATATTTACATTTATCTTACAGTTTATAAACACTTGATACAGCTTTATGGCCATTTTAGACATGTTTGAAAACAGGATTAATTCTGTTGTAACATTTGTTTCACATGGTCTCATTTTTTTTTTCTTTTTAACAGAGATATGACGGAAGTTGTACATATTAAAGATAGGAAGGAAGCAATTCATGAGTTAAAATATTCACCAGATGGAACTTACCTTGCTGTTGGTTGCAATGACAGCTCCGTTGATATTTATGGAGTTGCTCAGCGTTATAAAAAAGTTGGCGAATGTGTTGGATCACTTAGCTTCATCACTCATCTGGATTGGTCCTCAGACAGTAGATATTTACAGACAAATGATGGAAATGGGAAAAGACTTTTTTATAGGATGCCAGGTAAAATTTTCTAATCAACTGTGTAATTTGTATAGTGTCTATATAATATTTTAGGATTTCACTAGAAACAGTATAAGTTGCATTTGAATACAGGAAATCAGAGATGATCTGAGCTAACATTTCAAGCATTTCTTTTTTATAAGACTGCCTCATTATATTGAAATCCTTTTGGAGTCCCCCCTCAGGATTATTCAGGTACAATTAACATATAAAAATTGTACATATTTATAAGGTACAGTGTGATATTTTATATACATTACTGTACATTGTGAGATGACTTTGACAGTCAAGCTAATTAATATATCCATTGCCTCGCATAGCTACAATTTTTATGTGTGGTGAGAGCATTTAAGATCTTCCCCATTATCAGATTTTAAGTATACTATACAGTAATACAGTATTATCAATTACAGTCAATATGCTTTACATTAGAGCTTTAAAACTTACTCATTCTGCATCCTTTGACCAACATCTCCCATCCCCACCACTTCTCCCAGCCCCTGGAAACCACCATTCTAAATCCTTTAGTTAGCCGGGTGTGGTGGCGCAAGCTTGTAATCCCAGTACTTTGGGAGGCGGAGACTGGAGGATCCGGGTTCACGGCCAGCCTCAGTTCTCTCTCTCTCTGTCTCTCTCTGTCTCTGTCTCTCTCTCTCTCTCTCCTTAGTGAGGCCCTCCGCAACTTTGTGAGACCCGGTTTCAAAATAAAGTATAAAAAAAATAGGGCCGGGGGCGTAGCGCGGAGGTAGAACGCCCCTGTGTTCAATCCCCGGTACCGCAAAAAAAAAAAAATCCTTTTGTTTCTTAATTAAAACTCCTTTGGTTGGAGGATCTAAGACAGACTCACATTATATTAAATTCCATATCATGTGACTAGTATATGGTAAAATCCCATTGTGTATTAGAGAGTCAAAGTGTCATTTTTGTGGGTGGAACTAATTAAGTAAAGATAATTGCAACAAGAAATGTGTGACCATAAGTGATTTTCATTGTTGCCTCAAATAAATGCAAATATTAACAATATAGCCAACAAACCAAATTGGAAAACATTTTCATCAAAGATTAAAAAGAAGAGGCTGGGCGTGGTGGCGCACGCTTGTAATCCCAGTACTTTGGGAGGCGGAGACCGGAGGATCCGGGTTCGCGGCCAGCCTCAGCTCTCTCGCTCTCTCCCTGTCTCTCTCTCTCTCTCTCTCTCTCCCTCCCCCTCCCCCCCTCCCTCCCTCCCTCCCTCTCCTTAGTGAGGCCCTCCACAACTTCGTGAGACCTGGTGTCAAAATAAAGTATAAAAAATAGGGCCGGGGGCATAGCGCGGAGGTAGAACGCCCCTGCGTTCAACCCCCAGTACCGCAAAAAAAAAAAAAGATTAAAAAGAAGAATAAACAGTCATCAAAATGTTACCTCTTAGTACTTTATTTAATATGATGCTTAGTGAAATAGTCACTGTCTTCTAAGAATGTATTTAATAAGACTAGCCACATAAATTAATGCATTACCCATTCATTAATAATCTATATGTAATGATATTTACTGAGTCCTGACCTCCTCTTATTTAATGTATTACTCTCTACTGATTCTTCCTTTTTGGTCTCTTTCAGTTCTCTTTTTTTCTCAATTATGTATCTTATGTTTCTTTTTTAATACCTGATTTGCCATTTCTCATAGCTTTTACCTTTCTTATAACCTATCCTGTTGTGATTAATCTGCCATGATTTTGATAGGATTCAGTTTTATTTTTCACGTGGGTGAATCTGCTGACAATCATATTAAATCTGCATGTGCCTCTGAGTCAGTATAATTTTGTTCATGGCTTCTTAGAAAAGTTGCTTGCATTTTGTTTTCTCCTTACCCACACTCACTGGGGTGGGAAGATATTTAAAATTTAAGATTACAATGTTATCAGTTCCATTTAAGCTTGAATGAAAATTCAAATGAAATAGCTTTTTAAATTAAGACTGGTTTATTTTTAGGAGGAAAAGAAGTGACAAGTAAAGAAGAAATAAAAGGTGTTCATTGGGCTTCATGGACGTGTGTTTCAGGCCTTGAAGTAAATGGAATTTGGCCCAAGTATTCCGATATCAATGATATAAATTCAGTAGATGGAAATTATATTGGCCAAGTTTTAGTTACAGCTGATGATTATGGAATTGTAAAATTATTCCGGTATCCATGTTTAAGAAAAGGTATCTTTTCTTTCAAAATATTTTAAGTAAACCTCTGTGTTATAAAAGACTTATGTTCTTATATAAAACTAGTATTGAAATAAGAGTATTACATATTTTTAAATGTATACTGATTGGTAAAAACTTTAATTTTACTAATTCAAAAATTATTTCCATGTTAAATTTATTTTTAATTCATATAATGAATGGACTAGACTTTTTTTAATAGTAGTAGTAGTAGTAGTAGTAGTAGTAGTAGTAATAGTACTGGAGATTGAACCTAGGGGCGCTCTACCACGGAGCTACAACTATAGGCCTTTTTTTTATTTTGAGCTAGAGTCTTGCTAAATAGTCCAGGCTGGCCTCAAACTTTCAATCCTGCCTCAGCCTCCCAAATACTGAAATTACAGGCATGCTCCACCATGGCCAGCATACCTATTTCTTTTTTATTTTTATTTATTTATTTTTTTTGCGGTACCAGGGATTGAACGCAGGGGCGTTCTACCTCCGCGCTACACCCCCAGCCCTATTTTTTATACTTTATTTTGAAACTGTGTCTCACGAGGTTGCGGAGGGCCTCACTAAGTAGAGAGAGAGAGAAAGAGACAGGGAGAGAGAGAGAGAGAGAGAGACAGAGAGAGAGAGAGAGAGCGCTGAGGCTGGCCGTGAGCCCAGATCCTCCGGTCTCCGCCTCCCAAAGTACTGGGATTACAAGCGTGCGCCACCACACCCGGTCCTATTTCTTTTTAATGAAATAGTTTTTCTCCCTACTTCTGGAATTGTTTCATTTAGTCAAACTTTGTAGTAACAGTTATACTTTTCTTATGACTTGTTACCTTTAATCATTTAACACATATCTTTTGGTAGCTATTTTTCTTATGCCTTTTTCTCAAGAATCCTAAAGTAGTCAAATGTACAAACTTAGGTCAGTTTGGAACTATTGCTTTGTTGGTTGGTTTTCATATGTGAGTGTTTTTTGCTTAAATTCTTAGCACATATTATTTGACATTTTTTAATTTTCAATAATATGTAAACCGGGCGTGGTGGCGCACGCTTGTAATCCCAGTACTTGGGAGGCTGAGACAGGAGGATTGCAGGTTCGTGGCCAGCCTCAGCTACTTAGTGAGGCCCTCTGCAACTTAGTGAGACCCTGTTTCAAAATAAAGAATAAAAAAATAGGGCTGGGGATGTAGCTCAGAGGTAAAATGCCCCTGGGTTCAATCCCTAGTACCACAAAAAAAAAAAAAACCACCCAGATGTAAAAAATAAAAGGTCTCATCATGGGTTATTTTCTATATATTTTATCTATCACCTCTTTTTTTCTTGGATCTCTTCTAAAATGGTAATATTAGTCATTCTATTCATAGACCTGGAGATCATTAAGTAAAATACCATATTAGTGATCATTCATTTATTCCATGTCTTATTTCAAAATATTTTAATCAGTTTATAACAAGTCCATAAATATTAAAATAATTATACAACTGAAGAATCAATACCACCCGGTGTGGTGGCACAAGCCTATAATCCTAGTACTTGGGAGGCTGAGACAGGAGGATTGCAGGTTTGCAGCCAGCCTCAACAACTTAGCGAGGCCCTCAACAACTGAGACTCTGTTTCAAAATAAAAAATAAGCTGGGCGTGGTGGTGCACGCTTGTAATCCCAGTACTTTGTGAGGTGGAGACCGGAGGATCCGGGTTCGCAGCCAGCCTCAGCTCGCTCTCGCTCTCTCTCTCTCTCTCTCTCTCTTTCTCTGTCTCCCCCTGTCTCTCTCTCTCTCTCTCTCTCTCTCTCTACCTAGTGAGTCCCTCCGCAACTTCGTGAGACCCGGTTTCAAAATAAAGTATAAAAAAATAGGGCTGGGGGTGTAGTGCGGAGGTAGAACACCCCTGGGTTCAATCCCCGGTACCGCAAAAAATAAAATAAAATAAAATAAATAAATAAAAATAAATAAAAAATAAATAGGTCTGGGGTGTAGCTCAGAGGCAGGATGCTCCTGGGTTCAATCCCCAGCAACACACACACACATACACACACACACCATCAGTACCAGAGGAAATATAAATAGAAGTACTGTTTTAGAACCAGACAAAGAATGAAGCTGGGCAAGGTGGTGCATGCCTATAATCCCAGTACTTGGGAGGCTGAGATAGGAAGATTATAGGTTTGAGGCCAGCCTCAGCAATTTAGCAAGACCCTCAGAGACATCCTGTTTCAAAATAAAGTAGGGCTGGGGATATAGCTTAGTGGTAGAGCATCCTTGGGTTCAATCCCCAGTAAAACACACACACACACACACACACACACACACACAGCAGATAAAATGACAGTAGTAAAACATCAAGTTTGATTCTGAGCTTCCTAGAAAAGTAAAATGAAGCATGGAACAAAATAGTTTTCATTGTATGTTTTAAAAGACATCATCCTTACTTCTTAGGCCAAGTCTCTTCTGAGATTTAATTCTCAAAGAACTCTTTCCTACACATGGTCTTTATATTAGGTGCATGAGTATATATTCATAGAGCAACAACACCTGTAGCAGACACAGTAATGATTTTCACCTGGCTTCTTGATAAAACCTTTTAGACAAACATTAAAGTACAACTTAGTAAAGTGATTATGGGAACAGCTAAAGTAGTTGGATTTAAATATGAAGTCCACTGATATCAAACATAAGGGCTCAGTTTTCCATGAAGCCCAGGCTGCCTCTGTAGTAAAGTAGTGAGTTGAGGATCCTGCTAGCTTTGCCTGTTACTGATTCCTGCCTGTGAAATGTGAGCTTCCCAGGGACATGTGAAAATACTTCCGTAAGTAATGCTAAGTATGTTAATAAAGGCTAGCTAAATGTCTAGCAATTAAAGTACCCGGTTTCTAGTTCCCTCCACTTAGCCAGGGCATGAGAGTCACCAGGCATGACAAATTTCGTTTTTGTTTTTGGTTTGTTACTGGGGATTGAACCCAGGGGCATTCTCCCTCTGAGTTATACTCCCAGCCCCTTTTATTTTAAATTTTGAAACAGGGTCTCACTAAGTTGCTGAGGCTGGCCTCAAACCTGCAATCCTCCTGTCTCAGCCTCCCAAGTACCAGAATTACAGGTGTGTGCCACCATACCCAGATAGGCATGACATATATATATATTTTTTTTTTTTTTTTTTGCAGTACCGGGGATTGAACCCAGGGGCGTTCTACCTCCGCGCTACACCCCCGGCCCTATTTTTTTATACTTTATTTTGAAACTGGGTCTCACGAAGTTGCGGAGGGCCTCACTAAGTAGCGAGAGCGAGAGACAGGGAGAGAGAGAAAGAGAGAGAGAGAGAGAGAGAGAGAGAGCTGAGGCTGGCTGTGAACCCAGATCCTCCAGTCTCTGCCTCCCAAAGTACTGGGATTACAAGCGTGCGCCACTACGCCCGGCTAGGCATGACATATTTTAAGATGATACTTGCCTCGCTAGAAAGTATGAACTTCAGCAACAATTATGATAATCTTAACTTTAGACATTGTTCCTTTTCATTATTTCTTATACTTATCTCAATGCAAAAACAAAAATAATTTTCTGAGGTTTTTTTTTTTTTTTTTGCTATTGGGAATTTAACCCAGGGGGGTTCTACCTCTGAGCAACACTCCCAGCACTATTTTATTTTCTATTTTTGAAACAGGGTCTCACTAAGTTGTTGAGGCAGACCTTGAACCTGTGATCTTCCTGTCTCAGCCTCCCAAGTACTAGGATTACACGCATGCGCCACCATGCCTGACTTGAGGTTTCTTAGTCAATTGAATGGGCTTTATTGACAATTTCTTTTATAAAAGAGAAGATAGTATTATTATTTCATAGTAATTTAATTTCAGTTACAAAATGAAATGATGTAGTAGTCCTCTGAATTACTGTGAATATTTTACCAAAGTCTAAGAAAATTAGTTTTGTCTAAGAGATCATTTGTTGCTTCAAGAACATAAATATAGGTTTTTGTTTGTTTCCTTTTTATTATATTTTTGTTAGTAATTTATGGTAAGGATGATTTTTATTTCTAGGCACTTAGGAGTCAGCTTGAGACTATGGCTAGATAAGTATAAGAAAAATCGGATGTAACTATTGCATATTTAAAGGATTAGTAGAAGTGTTTTAAGATTCAATGTTTATTGAATTCATATACTTGCATACTTTATAGTTAGCAATATTACTAGAAAAATTATCTTTTAGATTATGAATCTAATTGTCAGTTCAATTTAAGATTAGGAAAAGGTTATCTGATGAATTAATATATTTTAGGTATTAACTTATATAATATGCATTAGATGACTTCTAAGAAGTGCCACTTTTAAGAATGTAAAAACATCTTAAATAGTAGAAGTAGTTTATGAAATAATTGTAATTGAAACACAGTGTATGAGGTTAGCTTAGAGAGAATGATCATATGCTCCTACTTTTATTTTGGGGGGGTACTGGAAATTGAACCCAGGGGCTTCTACCTCTGAGCTACACTTCCAGCCCTACTTTTTTATTCTGAAACAGTTACTGTGTGTGCTGGCCTCGAACCTGTGATCCTCCTGTTTCAGCGTCCCAAGTAATTGGGATTAGAGGTGTGCTCCACCATGCCCAGTTTATTGTCCTCTTTCTCTCTAAATTATCTTGCTCTTGACTATAATCTCTCTGTAATAATCTGGACTCTTCCCAGGCAGCAGCACAAGGGCTGTGGTTGAGGGTGAACAGGTGGGTGTGGGGTGAATAGAATAGACTCTTCCCAGGCAGCAGCACAGGGGCTGTGGTGTAGGGTGAACATGTGGGTGTGGGGTGAATAGAATAATCTAGACTCTTCCCAGGCAGCAGCACAAGGGCTGTGGTTGAGGGTGAACAGGTGGGTGTGGGG
>PVJS01048722.1:0-14942 GCA_004027185.1 Glis glis
GGAGAGAGAGAGAGAGGAGAGAGAGAGAGAGAGAGAGAGAGAGAGAGCTGAGGCTGGCCGCGAACCCAGATCCTCCGGTCTCTGCCTCCCAAAGTACTGGGATTACAAGCGTGCGCCACCACGCCCGGCTTTATTCTTTATTTTGTAACAGGGTCTCACTAAGTTGCAGAGGACCTCACTAAGTAGCTGAAGCTGGCTGTGAACCTGCAATCCTCCTGTATCAGCCTCCCAAGTACTGGGATTACAAGTGTGTGCCACCACGCCCAGAACAATTAGTTATTGATACTGGGATAAACCCAAGAGCACTCTACCTCTAAGATACACCCCAAGCCCCTTTTTAAAAATTTCTAAAAAACTTGAAACAGGGTCTCACTAAGTTACTGAAGCTGGCCTTGAACTTGTGATCCTCCTGTCTCAGCCTCCCAAGTACTGGGATTACAGGGATGCACCACTGTGTCTGGCTCATTTCAAAACTTTAAAAGCACTAGCCTTAGTATAACAGATGGGCACCCCAGTTAAGTTCACAAAATGTCAGGGATTTACACATTGATGGGTTGAGAGCCACTGGAGAAAGGGCGTTTAGACAGCACCCGGGGAAGGCCTTCCCACGCACTAGCTCTGCAGTACTTTTCCAAGCATCTCAAAGTCCATGTTTAAAAACTTATTTTCCCTCTACCAGCTGTTTATTTTATAAAATTGTGTTTGTTTGGTCAAAAGTTAGTGTCCAGTCTCTCTTCCCAAACAATGTTCCAGGTGAAAGCAGGTAATTTTATTTGCCTTCGAATTTGAAGTTGAGCTTTTGCTTCACATGGAACATTCTGTTTGAGGGTAGAATAGGAAGGGAAAGAGCTCCCTACAAGATAAACAGGTTCACGACATGTGTCACAGGCGATGTTACTGCTCACTGTCCTCCATAAAAAACTGGCTGCACATTAAAGATTTAAATCTAACCCATATGAATGAAAAAGGAGGCAAAATGAGGATGTCTTTACTTACCTTTCTTTAAAGTACTAATAGCTTCTTCATCTAGCCATGGCTTCCAGAGGTTAGCTACTGCGTTGTACACTTTACTGGTGGCCATAGGCAGCTGATCCTGGCCACAAACAATATAATCCACCATTGAAACTTTAAAGACATATGGATTAATTAATTGAAACATTACTTGAGTACTGACTACTAGGTTAGACATCTGTAGACATCATGATAATGACACGGACACGAGGTAGACTTAGTTTTAAGGGATTTATAGCTTAAAGAAAGTGGGACAAAATGTAGTCAACTCTAGGACATTATGGCGGCGAGTGCTACCATAGAGGTCCTAGGAGGAGAGAAGCAAAGATGATCAAGTCAGGGTGGAGAGCAAAGACAGCACTGAAACCAGATCTTGAGCAACGATGTCACCAGGTTGACAAGAAAGGCCAGTAGAGCAAAAGACCTGGCCCAGACACAGACACAGAGGCACAGGGAGGTGTGCCATGTGTGGAGAAAAGCTCATGTTTTCATGTGGCCAGGGTATAGGGTCAATGTGGGTGTGTGCTCGTGAAAGAGACACCAAAGAGAGGTTTGAGCCTGAATGTGCAGGCCCTGGTCTAGCCTGCTGAGGGAAGTGGAAGAACTTCATGGTTTGAGAGTTTAACAAAGCTTCTCAACTCCTTCAATGACGATTTACAACCATATGCTTTTGATTTGAAGAAGTCTCTTTACAGAAGCTTCAATTATAGCATCATGTTTTGGTTTTTTTAAATAATATTTTAGAGGATATTATCTTTTTATCATATCAATTGTATCATATTATCATAAAAGTGCCTTTGTTTCCATAAAATATTGCTAATAGTGACATAAACTCCAGGGAGGAAAAAAACTTTAAGAAATAAATGTTAAATAAAATCCCATGAATCCTTGTGAAATTAGATAACTATTTCTTTTTTTTTAAAAAGTAATAGAAAAACCAAGGCTCTTTTCTTCACTCTCCTCATTTCCCTATGTGTACAGATTATATACACCTATTACTTAGAGGAGATTGCCTTTCATCGTGTGTGTGTGTGTGTGTGTGTGTGTGTGTGTGTGTGTGGTTCTGGGGTTTGAACCCAGGGGCGTTCTACCTCTGAGCTACACCCCCCAGCCCTATTTTAATTTTTAGTTTGAAACAGGGTCTCACTAAATTGCAGAGGGTCTCACTAAGTTGCTAAGACTGTCCTTGAACCTGTGACCTCCTGTCTCAGTCTCCCAAATACTGAGATTACAAGTGTGCACCACCATGCCCTGCCCCTTTCATCTTTGGTCTAAGTACTTGGTTATTTTTCAAGTTACCTTCAGGGCAAGTGATAGCCAAGCGGGAGCTGATTATCCAGAGTATATTTCAAGTTTGTACCAGAAATCGTGGTCATCTGTCTAAGAATTACATAAGGCTTCAGCCCTTTTAGATTCAGAGTTAAAAATGCTAATATGATAGTAATATAAATCTACAAAGTCTTGGCCATTTTTTCCCCTTTGGGATGGCTGCTAAAGTGTAGAATCGTAATAGATTGTCTTACAATTACAGTCTTCCCTCAGTACCCATGGGGGATTGGTTTCACTACCCTCCTTGGATACGAAAATCCTTGGATATGAAAAACCTTTTATAAAATAGAACAGTATGCATAAAACATACGAATATCCCCTGTACGCTTCATATCATCTCCAGATTATTTATAATACTTAATACAATGTGAATGTTATGTCAATAGCTGTTATACTGTATAGTTTGGGGAATAATGGAAGGAAAAAGGTCTGTATATGTTCAGTACAGATGCATTTTTTAACATATTTTCTATCTGAGGGTTGAGTTAACCCAAGAATGCAGAACCTGCAGATATAGAGGGTTAACTGTATATAAAAATCACTCTAAAGTTTCCTATTTTAAATATGAGAACATGAGCCCCTGAGATAGGTGATTTATCCTGACCGAGTCAGTCCCAGAGTAGGGTCCAAGCCCCCAGCTCTTCCTGCCATCATTCTCAGGTCCAGTTGTCTATTGCACTGTGCCGCCTCCGTCCCTTCAGGCTTTAACCTGACCACTGCTGAGAAATGGGGGATACTAGGAAGTGACTCACGCCTGAGTTTGGTAACACAAGTCTTGCCAGTGTAGGAGTCAATGGGGACCCTGATCAGACTGCTTCCCTGGGTGGCAAGAGGAGGAATCCCTGGGCTGCCCACACTACCCACAGGACCTGCTTCTGATGTACGTGACACGTGGGTGAGGCCACGTCTCTCCGCGTGTGCTTATGGAGCAAAGGTGCAGGGTTATGGGGTTCTGGTGGAGAAATCACACTTATCAAATGTATTTATCCCTAGTACTGTTCAGAATTAGATCAAAGATATCCATCTTTAGGAAAATTCCTGGAGGGGATTTCATGTGACATTTGATGTTTTTAAAACGGTGAGGTGGAAAGATGGCAGTTGAATAATAGAAAAAAAGACTTTCAGATATAAAATCATGAGCTAGAGACTTATGCTAAAAATAAAAACATGAGCTAGAAAGAGAAAAATTAACCATTTAAGGTATATATGTGGACCAATTTATCTTAGCTGTATATATAATAAATTATAGAAGTTAGTATTTATATCCTTGAATTAAAAGATTTGACTTGACAAAAAGAAAATAGAGATGAAGAAAAAATGAAACAAACCCTTGAAGGAGTCAGAAAAAAAAATGCATCCCCTGCTACTACTTAATGTTACAATAACCGTCACTTACTGAGGGCAGGTGATGTGTCAGGGAGTATGCGATTCACTTTTCATGTATTATCACTAATTCCCTCAAAATCTTTGCAAGGCAGGTATTACTGCTCCTATCTGCAAACTAGTGGCCTATGGGTGAGGGACATTATGTGAATTATCCAAGGTCAAAAGGTCAAGTTCTTAGAAGCACAGCAGGACAGAGAATTAATTTTTTTTTTTTTTTTTTGCATGTGTGTGTGTGTGGTACTGGGGATTGAACCCAGGGGCATTCTACCTCTGAGTTACATCCCAGCCCTATTTTATTTTTATTTTTAAACAGATCTCGCCAGGATCATGAGAGTCTCACTACTTGCCAAGGCTGTCCTCAAACCGAACCTGTGATCCTCCTGTCTCAGCCTCCCAAGTACTGGGATTACAAGGGTGCGCCACCATGCCCAGCCAGAGATTTACATTCTAATGAATAGGACTGAGAACCCCACGTGTTCCATTCTCCCCCTGGGCTTCTGGAGTTTGTGTGTCCCTGAGCTTGCACACTGTGCAGTGTAACCTCCCAGCAACAACAACAGTTGATCACTGGCTGAGAGGCTGGCTCACAGAGACTCATACAGTGTCCAAGATGGGAAGACAAAACCGAGAAGTCACCTGAAGTTTCCCCTTGGCCTACAGTACAACTTTTCAAAACCACTCTTCAGATTAGCTAAAATAATCAAAACTCCCACTCAGCACCCATTTGACACAGATGGAAAATATATTTTCAGCAAAGAGAAAAACGTGGGCAAAGTAAATTTTGCATTTAGGAAATAGGAAGTATTCTAGTCTGGCAAGAGCAAGGGATGCGTGGAAGGATGTTGCTTTAAATGAACACAGGACTGGGGTGAAAAACCCAGAATGTGGACTCTTCCATTAAGTGTTGGTGAGCACTTGGAAAAGCAACTCGGCATTTCTGGGCCTCAATTTTCTCACCTCTAAAGTAGAGGGTTGATAGAGGCCAGGAGTCAGCAATTGTTCTAGACGGGGAAGGATGGTGTATCCATCTGGCTGATAAGGCCATATGGTCTCTGTGGCAACTACTCTATTCTGCCATTACAGTACAAAAGCAGCCACAGACAATATAGAGTGAAAGGAAACAGTGTGCTCCAATAAAAAAGTATTTACACATATGGACAATGGGCCAAATTTAAACCACAGGCCAGAGTTTGCCAAGCCCTGGACTAAGCAATCCATCTCTAGGATCACTTGAATTGGTACAAATCTAAGATTCTACACTACTACAGCAGGAACCTATAACCATGACTGAGATCCAGCTGTCACACACAGGTACCTTAATAAATGGCCACTCTGATGGCTTGGAGCCAGGGCTACATCAGGCATTAAATATTCTGAACACAATGTCTGCCTTGAATCATATCTTAATTAGATAAACTGGATTTAAACATGGACCTCCCTCTTGGGTTGTGATAGTAATTTGTCATTTTGTTGTTGTTCCTGTTGTTGTTTTTAATCACACTCTAGCTTATGTCAGAGTATGAGGATCTTTGTACACCCTAATAGAAATTCTGTAAAATGTAAACATTTGTCAACATTAATCTTCTTTGCTAACCCTGTCATGAAAATGCAAATGAACATAAAAATTATACAAGAAAAAGGAGAAACTGAAGAACATTATATGAGAAACAAGAGTTAATTATCTCCAAACTGAGCAATTTGCTTCTAAAAACTCACTATTGACATAACTTTTTTATGAATTATTTAAAAAATCCTGTTAAAGTCCCCAAAGCATTTGTCTTCCCTTCCCTGTTCTACCTCCACGAGACCCATTCCCACGCCCTACCACTGACTAGTAACTGTCATAATTTTGACATTAGTGATGAGAAAATCCTCTAAGCACTTCTGGAAGTTGATGTCAAATTTACCTGTGGCCAGTAGTCATGATTGCCCAGTGCAGGGAAAACCTGGAGCTTTGGGAAGAGACTCTGGACGGTGGTTGTCATGTTGGTGATCACGGTAATAACAGTGTCTGTCGAGAGTTCAGGTACTGGCACATGAGGTGGACTGTCCCTACAAAGGAGACAGAATTAGAAAGAACAAACTCCGTTTTTATAAAGAACCACTAGACTTTTATGCATGATACCTTGCTGCAGCTGTCACTGCAGACTTCCACTTGAAAATAGCTGATTACAATTAGAGTTGATGAACAGCTGGGCGAGGTGACATGCACCTAACTCCTAGCTACTCAGGGGACCGAGGCAAAAAGATCACATAAGCCCAGAAGTTCAAGCCCGGCAAGGGCAACACAGCGAGACCCTCATCTTAAAAAATAAAAATGTTGATTACTCTTCACCTACTTCTTCCCTACAGAGAACCCAATAAAAAAGGAAAAGTAATAAAACTGCAATACAAAAAAATAAACTGGAAGCCTATTTCATTGCCTAAAGATTTGGAGAGGCCGAAAACTACTATATTAGTAAAGCACAGACCCCAGAGCTGAAAGGCCTCGATGTGTACACATGGACAAGGTATTTAGATGCTCAGTGCCTTCATTTCCTTATCTGTAAAATGGGAATAATAATAATACCCATTATAAAGATTAAGTAAGTTGCAATGTCTAAATTAATTGAAACAGTACTTAACACAAAGTGAACACTGTACAAGGATTAGCCATGGTCTTTATTCCAGGTACTGGAAATATAGGCCTCTTCTCTCTATTCTGATGGATGTAACTAGTTAATCATCCCACCAGAAAATGATGCTTTACCAAATTATCATCACAGGTTAACTACCATTGTTGCCTTTTGTCCTTGATTATTTAATCAAGACCTATAATCACATTAATCAAACCTCAAGGCGCTCATGAAAGTGTGTTGTTTATGCAGCCAACTCTTAGTCAACACTGACATATCTCTAAAGTATGTATTACAAAAATAGAAATACTAGGATTTCAGTTGGGGTGGTGGTGCACGCTTGTAATCTTGTAATCCCAGTACTTGGGAGACTGAGACCGGAGGATCCGGGTTCACGGCCATCCTCAGATACTTAGTGAGGCCCTCCGCAACTTAGTGAGACCCTGTTTCAAAATAAAGAATAAAAAAATAGGGCTGGGGGTGTAGCTCAGAGGTAGAATGCCCCTGGGTTCAATCTCCAGTACACCCCCCAACAAAAGAAATACCAGGATTTCTAAAATCGTTCTTACCTCTAATAGTGTTGACTAATTTGATCTAGGATTCTTTAACCCAAAGGATTCTTAAAACATAATTACTCTTCTTATGGAATTCAGCAGTGCAATGAAGCTTAGAACACTACAGATATATACTAAGCAATTAAAAATATTTATATAATCACTTACCCTGTCCATATCATAAAAGATGCTTCTTGTCCTGAATTCTTAATAAAATCAAATGCAGACAAAATAAGTTGATATGGAGAATCACACAGGACATCTCCAAAGGGGCCTGGGTTCGAGGCGTTTGCGCCTTTGGATGAAGAGCACACTTTGGTGTGGTCCTCTGTGATGTGGTAAGTAGGGTCTAAGTGTAAGTCAGTCACATGCCAAAACTGTCCTGTGGATTAGAAAAGAAATGTCCATGCATTTACTTCACATTTGGAGTTCCCATACAAATATTTACAATAAGACTAGAGATAGTTCCTCCTCCCTATGACAGAGCAAACCCTTAGTAATTTAAATATTCTTACACCATGAGGTTAAATATAATCCTTCCCTGTGAGAAGATGAAGATTCAAAGAATAGTAGGAAGAAGATAAGACTTCCTTATGTCAGAACCGATGAGCTCAGCTGGGTGTGGTGGCACAGGCTTGTAATCCCAGTACTTGGGAGGCAGAGACCGCAGGATCTGGGTTCGCGGCCAGCCTCAGCTACTTAGTGAGGCCCTCCGCAACTTCGAGAGACCCGGTTTCAAAATAAAGTAAAATAAAATAGGGCCAGGGGTATAGCTGGGAGGTAGAATGCCCCTGGGTTCAATCCCTGGTACCGCAAAAAAAAAAAAAAAAACGAACTGATGAGCTCAGCATTAGCACAACTACCTAACAAAGACTATAAACCAAGGTGAGTTTGCATAATGAGTTTGTATCTGGGGACAGCCTTCTGAGAGGTCAATGATAATATCACATTGTGTCTTAATAGCATGTCTCCTTGCAGAATTTAAGGTAGGGGAAAATATTTACATTGGCCTTGTAGAAATATGATGTTGTTTCTCAGGGTTGCACAAGTAAGTAGACTGCAGAATTAAGAAATATGTGTTTCAGTTAATGTTTTACATAACCTTACCTTTCAACACTAAATGAAAGAACATAAATCTTTAACAGTAGCCATATGCCCCGGGTAGGAATTCCCAGAGGTTCTTAAAAGCTACTTAATAGAGGTATCTCTTTTATCATACACTTGTACAAAAGTTATAATATCACAGGAAGTAGTTGGTAAAGAGGATGAGTCCATTGGGTTTTTAGGGAGAAGTGAAATTCATCTGATAGCATTCCTGCTTGGAAATCACCTTAGGAAAAATTACTTCATTGAAGGACACACTAGAACAACTGGTTGTAGAAGTATCTCTCTTTATTAAGTATTTATGATGTGCCAGGCACTGCAATAAGCAGTTTAAATACAATATGTTATTTCATTCTCAAAACTACTCTGTAAAGTCAGAATCATGGTTCTGATTTTAAAATCGAGAAACTAATGTTGGATCAATTAGGAAATTTGTTCAAGTATACACAGCTAATCTGAAATCCCATTTGGAGGACCTGCAAATTTGCTTTTATATAATTTACATATAAAAGCAATGACCCCCCCCCCAGTACTGGGGATTGAACCCAGAGCACTATACCACTGAGCTACATGCTTTTTATTGTTTATTTCGAGATAGAGTCTTGCTAAATTTCCAAGCTGGTCTTGAGTTTGTGATTCTCTGCCTCAGCCTCCTGAGTAGCTGGGATTGCAGGAGTGTGCCAATATGCCTGGCTATTTTGCCATTTTTCCACATATAATTGTTAACTTGTTTTAACATTGAAAATTTTTTCATGCTTTCTTATAAATTTACATGATTAAGAGGAAGTTTTAATCACCACAACTTTCCCTGATTTGGGGAAGTATAAAAACCTCCGGGAAAACAAAACTAATTTCTAGAACTGTACAAGAGAACATATTTCCCTTATTTTGATCTAGTTGCTATGCTTATTTAATGAACATATTCTTGTAGTTTGTTCTCAGATTGTCTTTGCTTTTAAAATCACCTTCAAAATAAATTGCCAAACACACACACACGCACACACACACACACACACACACATACACACACACACACACACACACACACACGGTTTTTGAGTTCACTCTGATTCCAAATAATTTACATCAGAAACATGTCAGAAGTGGCACAGCAACACGCACCACACCAGAAGCAAACAATATAGAATGCAAACTTTAATTTATGCAAATATGATGAAACTTAATAAAAACCAAGACTGGAAAAACACAGTGATGTGTGAAAGTGGAAAAGATGAGTTAGCTTTTCAATTGTTGCTGCTTGGCAACATTGTTGTTGCAATTTTGTAATACAGGTTCACACCTAAGAAGTGGTAGACAAAAGATCCAGATGAAAATAGACATGAAGTAGCCCTTATGGTCATTCATTCATACTCAGCCACCATTGGAAGACATCTGCCAAGTTTAATCCGTAATGAAGAAGATTCCCTACCCTTTATTTCCAGCTGAAATATACTTTAACCAGCCCACAAAGGAGAGATGAGAAAGATCTCAGGATCATTCTGGAGGCGGCCTGTCCTTGGAGTATAACTATATAGAGCATCTCATTCTTATGAAAGCATGTATCTGTATATGAGTAGAAAATTAAGGTATAGTAAACTGAACAGAAAACAGAGTGCTGTGGTTGAGAGTGGAGACTCCAGAGTCAGGCTGCCTGACTTCTAAAACAAGCTCCATGACCTGCTAATCTAGACGTATGATCTTGGCCTGTTTCATCTGTAAAATGGGACTAATAATAGTGCCCACAGTGAGGATTAACAGACTAGTGGAAGCAAAGCCTTAAGAAGCTCCATGTGAGTTTTACTGTTATCATTTTGTAACTCCAAACCTAGAATTTGAAATTGTCTTCCTGTTTCCAAGGAATGGTTAAAATTTATGGAGTACTTATTACATGTTTATTACATGTTTAGTGCTTTTTTATGCTTTACATGTATTAACTCATCATTACTCTCCATTTTATCAGATAGGAAACAAAAGTGCACAGAGATTAAGTCCAAGTCACAGATATTATACACAATAGAGGGCTAAAAGAGGAATTCAGGAATTCCTCTTTTATTCAAGGTGGACCCCAGAGTCCACCTTGTCCCCACTTGCATACAGTCAAATACCCTGTCTCACTTGCCTCACATGAAAACAGATAAAGGTATCTACATATAATATACTGTGAAGATTAAGGGAAAGGAGATTATGAACAGACTTCATGTCACTCAAGACTTCAAATGAATTGAGGGAAAATCCCTCTGATGTTATCTAGTAACCTGATTTACATATCTCCAGCATCTAGAGTATGTCTGCTCAACCTACACCCTTGACAAACATTCTTTAATTTATATCTGATGACATTCAGGCCAAGGCAGATTGCAAGACTTCCTCAAGATCACATGACAATTCGGTAATGACAGCTGAACCAGAGCCAGTCTCTCCAGACTCCAGGCTCATTCTACTACACGCCACTGCCAGACAGACAAATGAGGGGTAATTATTTAGATTCACTGAGGGATGCCTTTAAATAGAAGCCAAGAACAGAGCTCTGACAAGTTCTTAACCTGAGATTTATGAGTAATGAACCACCTCTGGAGGCCTCACCTCCCATCCCTCATGAAATTGTGTATAAAATGGTGTGTGTGTGTGTGTGTGTGTGTGTGTGTGTGTGTGTGTAAAGTCATGGACCTGTCCTGTGGCACACTCCACAGGACACACTCCAACCCGGATTCCCTGGTTCAAAGTCCAAAGTTCTTTACACCACAATTACTTTCTTTACCTACAGTCTTCAAAAGATTTCCAAACAAAGTGTGTTCAACATATCTAGATAAATGCTCAAAATTATACAAGGAAGTTGTTAAGTCAAATAAAATGTTGTACTTTATCCTAAAACACCCAGTGGACCACATAGCTCAGTTGTTTGGACATATGGTTGTTGCTTAAGTAGGTGTTTATTTGTTTACAATGTCAGTTCGTATATACTAAATACACCAGCAGGCCCCAGACTACTAAATCTAAGGAGCTGGGGCCAGGCACACCCAGGGGGAGCTTCCCCGGTTCTGCTCTGACCACGTGGACTTGGCAGGACAGAAACTAACCCTGGAAATGTAAACACACAAACCAGGCAAGCAGAGGCCAGGCAGGGTGAAAGTTGTTAAGGAGGTCCAGGCACTGGGGGCTGGCAAGACAGAGGAGGGCACAGGTCACAACAAGTGGAAAACACATAAAATAATAGATGCAACCCAAAACCCTGAGTCAACACTTCTGGCCTTGACCTCCAGTTACCTGTCTTCCTTCCTCTGGCCTGGGAGGAGATTCAGCCTTGCAGCTTCCCTACCAAAACAGGAAGATGTGAGCTGGAGATTCACATCATTCCCAGAAACTTCCCATGGAGGCCTGCAGCCATCGGATCACTAAAATTAAAAGGTGAATTCGCCCTTGGTCAGGTTCAATGATTTCAACCTGAGACATTTTATCTCAAAACCCTAAACGGTCACATGGTTAATTAACATAACACAACTCCAGCCATAATAAAAGCAGAAGGCAGCACACATTTGGGAGCAATTTCTTGTTATGACATTTGACAGTTGGGAAACCAGATTTACAGTTCTTGCTTCCAAGTGCCTGACAGAAGAGTCACAAGCCCTTGGTTCTCTGACAGAGCAGGCAACACCTCAGTGTTCTAAAGTTCTGTAAGAGAGCGGGTATAGAGCAAGGGGTGGGGGAGGACTGTTGAGCACTAAGCCCAGCTATTCCCCCAAACAAAACAGAACACCTCTCCAACTCTTCCTCTCAACTGAGCAATGGTCTTTAAAGGGATCAGGGAGGTGGGGGCGCCTTGATTTTTAAACCGGAGGCCTCAGGAGGCATGGAACAACCTGACCATTGATTTAGTCCGGCCCGTGATTCCGAAACTTCAACATCACCGCAATCACCCGGAGGAGCTTGTTAAACACCCTGTTGAGCCCTATCCTCACAGTTTCAGGGTCAGCAGGTCTGGCATAGGGCTGAAATTCTGCATTTCTAGCCAGTTTAGGCGCTGCTGCTGCTGCCCCCCACCAGCACACTTTAAGAAACACGACTGTAGGAGACACTGTGTTAAATGTAGGGAATGAATAAAACTGGCCCCGCCGCCAGGGGCCTGGTGCGCCTCCGGGGGGCAGCAGGGCTGACCGAGAGATTCTATGGTAAACTGAGGCAGGGGCGCGTGGCACCCAGTGCGGTCGCCCTCTGGTTGGAGGAGTGGCAGGAAAAGCCCCCGTGGCCCTTGAACGGGACAGAAGAAACTCCGTCGGGCTGAAATGCACCCCCTCGAGAAGAGGGGGAGACTCGGCAGGTCCCGGGGGCGACACCCAACCCCCGGCTGAGCTGCAGGAGGTAAACCGAGGCAGGCAGGCGCCCCCCCCGCATCCCCGCACCCCCGCCCGCGGCCGCCACTCACCCCTGGCCGGGGCCGGGCAGCCCAGGGGCAGCGCCAGGCCGGGCCCGAGCTGCGCGGCCAGCAGGCAGCAGACGACGGCGCCCCGCAGCGCCATGGGGCAGCGCGCCGACCCGGCTCGGCTCCTGGGACGTCCGGCTGGCGCGCAGGGCGCAGAACTCGACCCGGGTGTAGACGCCCCGCCGGTCACGTGCAAGGCGCCTTCCCCAGCGAGTCGCTGGCGTCCTTCAGCTGCCTCAGCTGCCCTCTAGATTCGCGGCGGCGGTGACTGGCGGGGGAAAGAATGTTGGGGGGCTAGCCCCAAGCTCTCCACCTGCTTACAGCCCCCGGCCCTAGAGGGATGAGGCTGCTTAGCAGAGGCGGAGCAGAGAGCCCTGCAGCGTGACTGGGTCGAGGCCAGCCGACCTTAGGGATAGACAGCGTGGTAGATCTTGAATTGTGGTTTCTAGACCAGCGTAAGCACCACCTGGAAGCTTGGGTTAGAGATGCAAATTCCCAGGCCCCACCCCAGACCGAATGAATCAGAAACTCCTGGGGCGAGTCCAACAAGGCGGTGTTCTCACAAGCGATGTAAGCGATGGTGATACTTGAGAACCACTGCTCAGACACTAGGTTGGATTATTTTGATTGTTTTTACAACTGAGAGCGTGTCTCAGAATCCAGCTCTCTGCATGGAAAGAATAAACAGAGGCGGTTGATTTTACATTTCCAAAGAATTTTTGAAGCTACTTTGGCAAAGAAGTCAGGATCCCCAGAGTGTGTTGGGGCAAGTATTCTGTGTTCTTTCCTTACCATGTATGCGGAGGCTGACCTCTTAATCATAAAGTTTAAATTTATAAGGCATGGAATTCCTTTGGAGAACAAAATACCTTCAGAATTACTAACCTCATAAAAGATATCACACGGGGTATGCGCTTCCCATCAGCAATACCTTAATTTGTATCCTGTGTAATTTAATGGGAGTGTGTCTCATGAAAAGGGCTTTGAAGTGGGAACCGGGTCACCCCCTTTTTCTGTTTCATGTTTGACTAGGCAAGTCCAATTCCTGACTCAGCTTTGGGATGATTTGAAAGTAGCACAAGAATCAAAGAGCTTTCCACTGGCGGACAAAATGGTCCTTGCAGTTTCTCAGTCCTCAACCTCTAGGGAATGGGGGAAAATGGAGCAGAAAAAAGTATGAGCTTGCAGGGGAGCAACTTTAAGGGGCTAGCAAAATAACGTGTAAGTTTCTAGTCCAAACATTTTTAAAGATAGGAAAAGAAGACATTGTAAAAATACCAGTGTTTTCCTCCAATTTCCAATACACTTTACTGAAAACAAATTGGTTGTGAAATAATTCTTAAATTAAGTAAGCATAAAATAAGACACACACATTTTGAAACCTGCAAAATGTGTGCAATTCTAAACAGATATTTAAATTAGTGGGTAGAAGAACCACCCTTCCTTCTACTCACTTAGCTTTCTTTTGTTTTCCTTTATGCACACCCTCTAAAAAGCACAAAGCTTCAGTGTCCCAACATCTCTGGCCTTACCCCTCAACCCTGGGCCAATATTTGTAGGCCTCCATGTCCCAGATGTGTGTGTATATATCTGGGGGAGGAAAAACATGTGATGTAAGGGCCGAAATGTCTGGTTATTCATTGCCAGTGGTCCATGTGTGAGCTACACAAAACAGCTTTGATCCTAATTTATACCTTTGTGACCTTGGAACTTCAGAAATGTTCTTGCCAGGCCTGTTGATCAAATTGCCTGTGGTCTTGGTGATTTTTCCTTCTCTTCAACTATATTAAGAAGTAGGGAGAGGCATACCAGAAAAGTTAGCACCCTGACAGATTCCTGTGTGAGATAGAAGTTGGCTTAAAGAAAAAGGATGGAACTGCCTTGTAAATATTTAGGAAGCAAAAACATCTGTTAGTGGTTTTTTGTTTGTTTGTTTGTTTTGGTTTGTTTGTTGTTGTTGTTGTTTTGGTACTGGGGATTGAACCCAGGGGCATTCTACCTCCAAGCTACACCCTTGGCCCCATTTTATTTTTTATTTTAAAACAGAATATCTCTAAGTTGCTGAGGGTCTCGCTGAGTTGCTGAGGCTGGCCTCAAACCTAGAACCTGCAATCCTCCTGTCTCATCTTCCAAATACTGGGATTACAGGCGTAGCCACCAGGCCCCAAAAACTGTTAATGATCTTTCTAGAAATATGCACATGATCACCCACTGCAAGTCATGGCCTATTAACCAACCATGACATTGTTTCCCACTTAGGCTGCCCAAACACTCTTCCATTCTTTACTCTGTCAGAAGATAATACCAACAGGATGTGATTTTGGCTTTGAAGAGCCAAAATAAAGCCATAACAGGTTTTAATTAAAGCTTTAAGTAAAATAGGCTTAAGTACCTGTTTTCTAGAAGTTAGATCTCTATAACATACTGCCCCCATACCCTGTAATCTGATCTTGTCCCTAGTAACCCCTAGCAACAGCCAATCGGTGCTAAGCACACCCGGGTCTGGAGTTTGCAGAGAATCAGGCG
>PVJS01048723.1:0-14942 GCA_004027185.1 Glis glis
TGATGAGGAAGATGATGGTGATGATGATGATGGTGGTGGTGGTGGTGATGGACACTAAAGCCGCAGCACTGTCACCGATTAGCTGTGTCAACTTGAGCAATCCCTAGACTTCTCTGAGCCTTGGCTTCTCCTTTCTCCGCCCCCTCCCTGTGCCTTCTGTCCACTTGTCCTCCTGCACTTGGCTTTCTACAAAGACAATGTAGTGGTCATCAGGATATTGTCTTCAAGACCCAGATCAAATCTGAGGCTCAGCTCAGTGGCCTTGGGCTAGGTGAACTGAGTCTGCTTCCTCCTTGTAAAATGGGAATAGCAGCGGCATCCACCCTGTGGCCTGTTGTAAAGAATAAGAGCGTGGAAGCCAGGCGTGATGGCACAATCCCATACTTGGGAGGCTGAGAGAGGAGGATCGCAGGTTCGAGGACAGCCTCAGCAAGTAGTGAGACTCTCATCAACCTAGCGAGACCCTGTGTCAAAATAAAAATAAAATAGGGCTGGGGGTGTAGCTCAGAGGTAGAATGCTACTGGGTTCAATCCCCAGTGAAAGGAAGGCAGGAAGGCAGGAAGGCAGGAAGGCAGGAAGGCAGGAAGGCAGGAAGGAAGGAAGGAAGGAAGGAAGGAAGGAAGGAAAGAGAGAGAAACTAAGCACAGCACCTGCCACAAAGTGCTCACGCAATGAGTCAGCATTACCACTGAATGCTGCTTGCCATTTTCAGTACATTTTCACATTCACTTACTTGTTTGATTTGTTCACCAAATGCCGGGTCTTGAGAAGAGGTAGCCACGGCTCACGCAGGGTTCCCCATTTTACACCAATCATATCCCAGAGCTAGTTGGTGACCGAGCAAGGACAAGACCCAATGCTCAGAACCCATAGGTAAGTGCTTGTTCTTCCCCACACTGGCTAACAGCAAAGAGCAGACTGCAGAAACCAAGGGACCACAGAGCCACCAGGCACACCTAAGCAACGGCCTCAGTGTTTTGTGTGTGTGTGTGTGTGTGTGTGTGTGGTACTGGTTTTGAACCCAAGGGTGTTCTACCTCCAAGCTACACACCCAGCCCTATTTTACTTTTTTATTTTGAAACAGTCTCACTAAGTTCCTGAGGGTCTTGCTAAGTTGCTGAGGCTGGCCACAAACCTGTGATCCTCCTGTCTCAGCCTCCCAAGTACCAGGATTACAAGCGGGTGCCACCACGCCTGGCTAGAGAACACCTTTAGAAACTGTCTAGCCTAGCCAGCCTTCCTCACCCCATGAGGAAGGAAAGGTTGTCCCCAGTCAATGAGTGAGGAAACTTGAGGATCAGAAAGGTGAGGTCATTAACCTAAAGACACACAGCTCATCAGTGCCAGAGGTAGAATTGGAAATCAGCTGTCTCTCACCCAATGTGTCCACTCTCCTGAGCCAAATATAAATATCTACTTCCAAGCCGGGCATGGTGGCACACGCTTGTAATCCCAGTACTTGGGAGGCTGAGACAGGAGGATCACAGGTTCAAGAATAGCCTTGGCAACTTAGCGAGACTCTCAGCAACCTAGTGAGACCCTGTTTCTAAATAAGAAATAAAATAGGGTTGGGGGTATAGCTTGGAGGTAGAATGCCTCTGGGTTCAATCCCCAGGACCACACACACAAAAAAAATCTACTCCTGGATGCTAGGGGTGACCCAGGCCGCCGCTTGTCTCCTTCCGTCATCAGGAACTAGAGCTGAGAAGGGACGTCCCTGAGCAGGCATGGAAACAGGAGGCCAGAGAGAGGACTGGACACACCCGTGGACACAGAGTTAATAAAATCACAGTCAGCCCCGGGCTCTGCCTGCCAGTCGCACAGACCTGGCGGTGCACCGTGGGTCCCTGGCAGTATGGGTCTTGCTGTCAGAGACTTTCCAGGCTGTGTCTGTTCCACAGGAACAGCAGGAGTGTGTAGCAGCCATAGAAACAGCTGGGGCCCCGGGGCCTAACTGTCGGCCTCCTCGGGTCTGGCCTCATTCGCTGAGCTGAGCACGAGGGAGGCGGCCAGCAGAGCAATGGGGTCTCCATCATCCCCATCGGGGGGGGGGGGGGGCTGGCGGCCTCTCCTTCATGTGACCTTGGCAGGGACTCTGTCTGTGCCGTGAGAGGGAGGTGGGATCCAAAGCGGGAATGGAAAGAGGCAGGGGAAAGCGGGTCCTGATGGAGAGCAGCCCTCTGCCAGGAGAGAAAGAGCTAGCGCGAGAACCCGGAGGGGAACCAGCCAGCTGTCTGGACACGTGTGCTTATGAAGGTGCAGAAATACGGGCTCGGTGGCCTCTGCACACTGTGTACATACATGGGTAGAGCATGAGATCGTGGAATCGTGTCGATGCACTCATAGGCGTGCGTACGTGGGTGCTAGCTTAAATATATTTAGACATGTGCCTAGTGCACATCTGTAATCCCAGTACTTGAGAGGCTGAGACGGGAGGATCACAGGTTCAAGGCCAGCCTCAGCAACTTAGTGAGACCTTGTATCAAAATAAAAAGGGCTGGGGATGTCGCTCGGAGGTCGACTGCCCCTGGGTTCAATCCCCAATACCACAAAAATAAATAAATATATTTAGACATGTAACCTCAAAGAGAAATGTATGTGGCTGTGTAGAAGGATAGAGAGAAGCATGTGCATTTCTATGTGTATATATATGTACACAGGGAGATATGTGGACGTATCCGTGAGCAGGTACACATTGTAGGATATGTGAAAGTACTTAAGAATGAATGTAAATGAAGCTTATTATTTTGATTTATATATTTGTGCATGGATTTTTATGGACATATAGACATTTATATATCAGCATCTAAGTCATATTTATGTGTGCAGGTGAATAGTGGAAAAAGCATTTAAATATGTATTAGTATGCATCAGTATGTCTATACTCCTGTGTAGGCATACATGTGCGTTGCACGTATAGGGCATATATACTGGAATTCATATGGAACTATATGTAAACATATGTAATAAACACACGGAGACAGAGAGATTGTGTGTGGGGGGGTCCTTTGGGCTTGAACCCGAGTATTTGGTTATTAGGAGATGTGCTGCAGCCTCTCTTGTGAAAGGTCAGGTTAGCCAGGAACAAAGACAGGCACACAGTGGCCAACACGCTGGTGACTGGTGACGGACTATGCAACTATAGTCCACAACTTTGGTGCTATTTGTAGACATTGAGGGACAAGGGACAGAGTCCTAAGTGACCAAGTGACCAGGACTCAAGTGACCAGGTGTGCCAGTCAGCTTGATATCACCAAAATGACCCGAGGCAACCAACTTATAGAGAGGAAAGGTTTATTTAGCCCACAGTTTAGTAAGTTCAAAAGCAGGGGGCCTGCGTGGGCTCAGTGCTGCTGAGCGTGGCGAATGGTGGTGCGTCACAGTGGGAACGAATGTCGGAACAAAACAGGCAGCTCTCAGCTGGGCGTGCTGGCACACACCTGCAATCCCAGTACTTGGGAGACTGAGACAGGAGGATCGCAGGCTGGAGACCAGCCTCAGCAACTCAGTGAGACTCTCAGCAACCTGGCAAGACCTGGTTTCATAAACCAAAAGTTAAGCCGGGCGTGGTGGTGCACGCTTGTAATCCTAGTACTTGGGAGGCTGAGACAGGAGGATCCGGGTTCACGACCAGCCTCAGCTACTTAGTAAGGTCCTCCGCAACTTAGTGAGACCCTGTTTCAAAATAAGGAATAAAAAATGGGGCTGCGGGTGGAGCTTGGAGGTAGAATGCCCCTGGGTTCAACCCCCGGTTCTGCAAATAAATAAATAAATAAATAAATAAATAAATAACCAAAAGTTAGCTAGGCGTGGTGGTGCATGCTTATAATCCCAGTACTTGGGAGGCTGAGACAGGAGGATCCGGGTTCGCGGCCAGCCTCAGCTACTTAGTGAGGCCCTCTGCAATTTAGCAAGACCCTGTTTCAAAATAAAATAATAAAATAGGGCTGGGGGTGTAGCTTAGAGGTAGAATGCCCCTGGGTTCCATCCCCAGTACCACACACACACACACACACACACACACACAAGAAAGTTCCCAAAAGGGGAAAAGTTAAGTCAGAAGGGAATAAAGGCTGGGTGTGTAGCTCAGTGGTAGACCGCTTGTCTAGCATACATGAGGCCCTGAGTTCGATCCCCAGCACTACAAGAGGAGGAGGAGATGTGGGGGAGGAGGGAGAAGGAAAGAAGATGCATGAAATTAGGGGAAGTAATTTCAGAGCCATCGAGAAAGCAAAAGGCAAACTAAAGCAAGAGCAGCGTGAAGACGGAACGCCTCTCCCAGAGCTCTGCTACGAAGAGCACGCGAGGGTCTGGGATTGGTGTTTGGCATTTGCCAAATACTTTCCTGAAGGCCGGATAATTGTGGTTAATGAGTTCTGGGAATTAAGTCATAGAACAAAACAGTCTCACTTTATAGATGAGGCCGCTGAGGCTCCGGGAGTCTTGATAGACCCAAGTTTCTCCCGCTGATGAAAGGCCGGGCCAGGTATGACTCCCCGCTGCCTGACCCTGGAGCCCTGGTCCTGGCCTGGTCCATCCAGTGGGCACGAGACAAGACGGGAGACGGCAGCTGGGGTGGAGTTCAGTGGTAGGGTGCCTGCCCACCATGTGCAAGGCCCTGAGTTCCATCCCCAGCACCACAACAGAGAGAAAAAGAGAGGGAGGAGACGACGGAGCCTGGGGAGGACACAGCCCCATCCTGGGCTTCTGCACTGCACATGTCTAAGGAGAGGCTGAGCAGGATTGGCCCCATTCTATCAGAACTTTTATCACCAGAAGACCCTGCCCATCCCCCCCCTGAGGGTATTTGCAAACAAGACCTCAGGATAGAAAAAAAACTAAGCTAGGCGTGGTGATGCACACTTGTAATCCCAGTACTTGGGAGGCTGAGACAGGAGGATTGTACGTTTATGGCCAGCCTCAGCTACTTAGTGAGGCCCTCTGCAACTTAGTGAGACACTGTTTCAAAATAAAGAATAAAAATAGGGCTGGGGGTGTAGCTTGGAGGTAGAATGCCTTTAGGTTTAATCCCTGGTACCACAAAAAAATAAAAAATAAATAATAAAAATAAAATAGGGCTGGAGATATAGCTTGGAGGTAGAATGTCCCTGGGTTCAATCCCCAGTACCACCAAAAAAAAAAAAAAAGATAGAAGAAAACAGCTACCACACAAGGAGATTAAAACCCCTCAGGCCCAA
The DNA here is from genome assembly GCA_004027185.1 of Glis glis. Lineage (NCBI taxonomy): Eukaryota > Metazoa > Chordata > Mammalia > Rodentia > Gliridae > Glis > Glis glis. Next base: position 5,200 of record PVJS01048723.1, read on the forward strand.
CCACAAATATTAGGAGCAGTCACCTCACACCATCAAACTACCTGGGGATCAAATGAGTGGATGAAAGAGGTATTTTGAATCATAGAAATAAAGCTGAAATCTATCTGCTGTTTTCCATCTTTGTTGCTGTCAACTCTGGTTAAAATTGGCCACATCTCTCTCCTGTTTGACAAAACAGCCTCCTAACTGGCCTCCCTCCCTCCCCTCCTCCTGTCCCCTTCCACTTCGCACTGGGGAGTCATTTTAAATCCCAATTCAGATCACAGAATTCTCCTGCTTCAAATCCTACAACAGCTTCCTAACGCTCTTACTGTATTCTGTCCACCTCCGCCCAGGAAGATCTTTGCATGAACGGCTCCTTCTCGGCTTTAGCTCTCGGCTCAGAGAGCTCTTCCGAGGGTCCGTCCCCAACCCCAACCTAAAAATGTGCTTCCTTCCACTCTGTCATCTCCCCATGCTATGATCCTCAGAACAATATCTAAAAGTTCAAAGCCCACTGATTTATTTATCTGTGGCCCTGTTTGCTTTTTTTATTAAGAGCGGGGATCCTGTCTCAATCACCTCCCCCTATCCAGGGCCCAGCACAAGGCTTGAATTATAAGAACCAACCAGTGTTTGTGAAAAGAATTAACCTGGGAAGTTCTCTCATCAAACCCTCTGTCTGTTGTTGAAATCCCTGCCACAAACATGGCTAAGCAGTTTTTACTTGCACACCTCCACCGATGGGGAACCCGCTACCTTCCAAGGCCACTCATTTCATCTTTGGACAACTCTCAAATCTCCATTTACCCCTGGCTTTAGTCCTGACCCTCGGGCCACGCAGAACCAATCTACTTACCTGGCCAACCCGGGAATAAATGAGGTTGGCTCTCAGGGCCCCTCCCAACCACTCTGTCGGGTTTCCATTCCCTTTACTCTCCAGGGTCCCGTCCTTAGATTGTATCAGTGCGCTGATCTCCATCTCGAGGTGAAAGACCAAGAAATAAACCCAGGAGTGCTCAGAGGAGAGTGAGGAGCATCTTTATTCTGGGATACTGAGTTTCAAGCATTATTCGTAATAGGCGCCCACCTCTACCGTTCACTCTGAAGCTAAACCTTATGTAGCACTTTAATAAACAGGTAAAAATGGGCTCTTCTGGCCCAAGTGGAGCAAAACCCAAGAATCTTACTCTGTTGGCCTCTCTCTCAATCTCTGCCTCCCCCAGAAGCCCTTAGGGAACCCCCACAGAACCCTAAAATCAATTTCTCCACATTCCCTCTCAAAGATCTTTCAATGCTGGTAGTTACGTCACAACGTTGACTCACAGTATGCATTTGGACAGCAACACTCTGGAACATTCTTAGGAGGACCCGAGTAGTACTTAAGACAAGCTTTTGCAATTATTCTAATAGAAAAGAGAGAAATAAAAATGCCCCTGCTTTGCCCTCCCCTCCAATTCCCATTATCTTATCCTGAGTTAACCACTACAAATAAAATTTAGAGAGCACCTAGTAGCCTCCTTTCCTTGATGGTACATACACACACACACACACACACACACACACACACACACACCTCTGAGTAAATAGGATTGCACAACATAATTCACTCTTCCTACTTTCAACATAATTCACTCTTCCTACTTTCGAGAGACTTGACGTCTCTCTCAGCATCACTACATTAAGGCCTACCTCACTCTTTTTAATTCTATGCACCACAAAATTTAGAAACATGAGAAGGTACATAATAAATAGCTTATTAATATTACATTAAGCCAGGCATGGTGGTGCACACCTGTAATCCCAGTACTTGGGAGGCTGAGACAGAAGGATCACAGGTTTGAGACTGGCCTCAGCAACTTAGTGAGACTCTCAGCAACCTAATGAGACCCTGTTTAAAAACAAATAATAAAAAGGGCTGAGGATGCAGTTCGGAGGTAGAATGCCTCTGAGTTCAATCCCTAGTATCACAAAAATTATATATCTATAATACATTAAATATATAACAAAATGATACTCTCTATGCTTCCAGATGTTGTAGCCTCCCTATAAAATTCCCACACCATTGTTTCACATTATTTAACCACTTCTCTCCTGATGGACCTTTAAGTATATCTAGCTTTTCACCATTATAAACAACACCATGGCCAGGCATGGTGGCACACACTTGTAATCCCAGTACTTGGGAGGCTGAGACCAGAGGATCCAGATTCGTGGCCAGCCTCAGCTACTTAGTGAGGCCTTCTGCAACTTAGTGAGACCCTGTTTCAAAATAAAGAACAAAAGATGGTGCTGGGGGTGTAGCTTGGAGGTAGAATGCTCTTGGGTTCAATCTCCGGTACCGCAAAAAATAAATAAATAAATAAAAAATAAACAACACCACAATGAACACTCTTCTGCACAAGTCCACGTGCATTTCCTTAGGATATATCCCAGAAGTAGAAACGCTTTATCAAAGGATGTGCACTTTTTAAAAAATATATTGAGAGCTATTATTGCCTCCCTCTCTTCCAGAAAAGCTTCAATAATTTACATTCCCTGTAACAGTGTTCATTTCTCTTCATCCTTGCCAACCCAAGATATTATCAAGCTTTTTATATGCACCAAATGTGATTTTCAAAATGAAAACTCATTGTCATTTTTAATTGGTATGCCAAATTCCTAGCAAATGTGAGTGTCTATGCATATGTTGAGTGAGTATTTTGCATAATATATAGATTTTCTTTTTTATATATATCTCCTTCATCTATCTGGAGTCTAATTTTCTATGAAGTATTTGTTGGTTGTTTAACTATTTTTTTTCTGGTTAGGTAGCAATTATTCCAACACCGTTTTTAAAATAGCCAGGCATGGTGGCACACGCCTATAATCCCTGTACTTGGGAGGCTGAGACAGGAGGATCACAGATTCAAGGCCAGCCTCAGCAACATAGCAGGACTCTCAGCAATTAAAGAGACCCTAACAAGACCCTGTCTCAAAAGAAAAAATAGAAGAAGGGCTGGGAGCGTAGCTCAGAGGTAGAATGTCTCTGGGTTCAATCCCTAGTACCACAAAATAGAGAAATAAATAGCCATTATTTCTCCATCAATTTGAAAAGCTATCCTTCTCATAAACTAAATCCCCATTTATACAATTCTAGTTTCTGGTCCCAGTTTATTGCTCCATTGTTCTGTCTGTCTGTCCCTACACCAGCACCACGATACTTTAATTACTGTGGCTTAGAATTACATCTCCGTATCTGGTAGAGAGAAAGCCCTCCGTTCTTTCTCTTTTATAAGGTTTCTTGAGCTTTCCATCCCATTCCCTCTTCCATACAAACTTTAGAATCAGCTTTTTGAGGCCTATAAAAATCCCCTCTGATTTTGATTTGGATTACATTGCGTTTATGGGTTAACTTGGGAAGAAGTAACTCCTTTATAGTATTTTATAAACATGCTCGATATCTCTCCATTTATAAAGGTTTTCTTTTATGCCTTTCAATAAAGTTTTAGAGCCGTTGGATTTTTAATACATATAGCTCACACATTTCTTGTTAGGTTTATCCCTGGGTGCTTTGTGGGGTTGGTTGCTGATGTCAACAGGATTTTTCTTGTTCCTTTTCCACTCTTTCCATCTTTCTGCACAGTTTGCATTAGATTACCTCCATACTCTGGGGTTTGGGAGATCCGAGAGAACAGGGTCTCACTCAGTTGCAGAGGGCCTCACTAAGTAGCTGAGGCTGGCCGCGAACCTGCGATCCTCCTGTCTCAGCCTCCCAAGTACTGGGACTACAAGCGTGGGCCACCACGCCCAGCCAGAGAGAAAGTCTATTAAATGTCATTCAGTGAGCCGGGTGTGGTGGCACACATTTGTAATCCCAGTACTTGGGAGGCTGAGACAGGAGAATCGCAGGTTCAAAGCCAGCCTCTGCAACTTAGAAAGGCTCTCAGCAACTTATTGAGACCCTATTTCCAAATAACAAATAAAACTGGGCTGAGGGTGTAGCTTGGAGATAGAATGCCTCTGGGTTCAATCTCCAGTACCAAAAAAAAAAAAAATGCCATTCAGTGAGATATGGCTGGACTCCACAAAGCTTGGGAAACTGGAGTCTAAGAGAAGGCAAAGGAGAGAGCCGTCAAAGTGATGAACAGAAAATGGGGTTAGGAGCAGTCTTAGCAAACATCCCCTGGGCGACTCTCTCCCAATATACCACCAAAGGAAGCATCAAAATCATGAATTTACCAGGCATGGTGGTGCACGCCTGTAATCCTAGGGAGGCTGAGACAGAAGAATTGCAGGTTTGAGGCCAGCCTCAGCAACTTAGTGAGACCCTGTTTCAAAATAACATTTAAAAGGGCCGGAGGTATAGCTCAGAGGTAGAACTCCCCTGGGTTCAATCCCCAATACCACAAAAACAAAATCATGAATTTATGACAGTTCAGAGTATGGCTCTCCATCAGATCAAATTCAAGAAAGTTGCCAGGCGTGGTGGTGCACACTTGTAATCCCAGTACTTGGGAGGCTGAGACAGGAGAATTGCAGGTTCAAGGCCAGCCTCAGCAACTTGTGAGGCCTTCCGCAACCTAGTGAGACCCTGCTTCAAAATAAAGAATAAAGTAGGGCTGTGGGGGTGTAGCTCAGAGGTAGAATGCCCCTGGGTTCAATCCCCAATACCGCAAAAAATAATAATAATAAAGAATAAAAAATGGGGCTGGGGATGTAGCTTCGAGGTAGAATGCCCCTGGGTTCAATCCCCAGTAGCGCAAAAAAAAATTTTTTTTTTCAGGAAAGTTTGATCCTAGACACACCCACAATAGACTGAGGTGGGGAAATCAGACTGCCACTTCTCTCCACACACGATGGGGCTTTCCAGTGAAATACCAGGAATGCTCATCTCCTGAGGATGCTCCCTTAACACTACCCAGATACCAGGCTTGCCAAGCAAAAGTTGCTTCCAGCACACACAGAGCTGGAGAAAAGGGAGAGGACAGTATTGAGGGAAATTTGACCCAGGCCAGAGGGAGACCCGAGAAGCCAGCCTCGCCTCACCACACAGGTAACCTCTTTCCAGTGGCAAGAAGGTCAGCGTTCCCCAGCCACAGTGTCACTGTTCCCAGACGATGCTGGACAATCGACAGCCGATTCCTGCTTCTGGAACTTATCCTGCAGTGTGAATACCCACATATATTTATAAAATAGTTATCTAAATGAGAAACAATAAGATAAATTAGGGCTCTGCTTATTAAATTAAGATGCATGCCCGTACAAAAACATGAAGGCTACACACGATCGCTGTGACCCCTGTTGGACCTTTTCAAATTCTTCCGTTGCATATTTATCTCTGCTCTTAGTTTAACGCTCAGAGTGTGGCCATATTGTCGTCTTTCCTCTTTTCAGTCTAGCATCCACCCTTCAGTTTGTGCCCTTTGGCAACCAGTTATAAATCCACCCCACTGTTCAATATCCCACTCCAAAGTTCCCCACTTGATGGTAAGGAGAATCATGAACTGGTCCTGTGGACTCAGTGGGCTCCCAGTATACAGTGTCTACTGTGTTTCCTTCATTTACACAACAGATGGTTTAATTTTTATATTTAATGTTGAATAAAAATTTTAATTAGATGCTTTCAACATTTAATAAAATACTATTTAGCCGGGCATGGTGGCGCACGTCTTTAGTCCCAGTACTTGGGAGGCTGAGACAGGAGGAGTGAAGGTTCGAGGACAGCCTCAGCCAGTAGTGAGACTTCATCAACCTAGTGAGACCCTGTTTCCAAATAAAAATAAAATAGGGCTGGGGGTGTCACTCAGAGGTAGAATGCCCCTGGGTTCAACCCCCAGTACCACACATACACACACAAAAAAAATCAAAACAAAGAATAAAAAATAGGGCTGGGAGTGTAGCTCAGAGGTAGAAATCCCCTGGGTTCAAGCCCTAGTACCACACAAAAAAAAAAAAATAAATAAAAATAAAAATACTATTTGAATAGTAAATATTTAATTAAGTAAATATTTAATATACCAATAAATATTTAAAATAGATGGTTTAAAATAAAGTAGATGGATAGAACTTGACTTAAGAATGTTTTTCAAAAAAAATAAACAGCAGAAAGATAGCATAAAATTTTTCAAAGAGTGTGAAACCGGAAACCAGAAGTCCCAGATCCATATACATGTTCTAGTACCTATTAACGATGTGACCTTGGGCAAGACACGACCTCTGTTTTAACCCCACTGAATTTCAGTTTCCTCCCCTGTAAAATGAGTATAATAATACCCAGTATGCTCTGTTGATTAAAAGTTTAGAGATATAATACATATCACGTTCTGGCATATGTTAGACGCCCAATACGAGTAGCTGCTGTTAGCATTCTTGTGTGATTATTAAAGTCGTACTGGGCTTTGATGATCCCCTGGGGACAGACAAAGACGCTCGGCTGCCCTGCTCCAAACCATCCACGGTTCTTTACGACAAACCTAGCTCTGATTGTGTGATGACCAAGTGACAGTGTGCCAGGGAGCGCGGCGACCCAAGAGAGGTTTAGGCACAAATCAGGCATCTGGAGCCAGGGAGGCAGAGCCCTGGGGCATCTGTGTGTGCTGGACTGGAGCGCAGGCAGACAGAGGGTCAAATCAGAAAAAGGTACTACTGTTAGACATGGGCAGAAGCTTTCTGTCCCTCGCCCTTTGTGATGCTCCCTGCTAGTTATAGGCATCTACAAACCCACAGGTACGCACAGCAGCCAGGGACCACACTTGAGAGCACTATGAGTCTAGACAGGGGATACCTATTTTGGGTATTCCCCTGCACCCTGTCTATAGCCCCTACCAGCCCAGCATGGTGCAAACAGTACCTACAGGCTCTAGGGCTGAATAAATACACCTTCCTTGTTCTCAGCAGACTCCCCAGTACCTAGAACAGTGTCTTGTTAATAGATGCTCAGTTCGGTGTTGTTGGAGAAAATAAAACTGATACTATTCTTTTTTTTTTTTTTTGCGGTACTGGGGATTGAACCCAGGGGCATTCTACCTCTCAGCTACACCCCCAGCCCTATTTTTTATTCTTCTTTTCTTTTGCGGTACCGGGGATTGAACCCAGAGGCGTTCTACCTCCGAGCTACACCCCCAGCCCTATTTTTTATTCTTTATTTTGAAACAGGGTCTCACTAAGTTGCAGAGGGCCTCACTAAGTAGCTGAGGCTGGCTGTGAACCCGGATCCTCCGGTCTCAGCCTCCCAAGTACTGGGATGACAAGCAGGTGCCACCACCCCCGGCCTAAGCTAACTTCTTCTAACAGTAAGGTCCAGAGAAGCAGAGCCAGGTTCTAATGCCAAGTCCCGTGCTGAATTTCTGCAGGACCTTAGGAAATGCCTTCTCCCTCTGAGTCTCGGTCTCTCCAGCTATAAAATGAGGAACGTCCATTCTGCTGAATCGAGCTCTGCCTTTTATTCCTGCTCCTCCTGAATTCTGGGTAGCTTGTGGGAGCACTGAGTGGGTGGGTAGGTACGATGACACAGGAGAAATGTAAGATCTGGTGCATCTCTCCAAGTTGCTGCCAATCACGTTGAGGAGCTAAGACCCACACCATGAGGAAGTGCTCAATTAAGAGCTTCCTGTGAGCTGGGAGTGGTGGTGCACACATGTAATTACAGTACTTGGGAGGCTGAGACAGGAGGATCACAGGTTCGAGGCCAACCTCGGCAATTTAGTGAGGCCCTCTACAACTTAGTGAGACCCTGTTTCAAAATAAAAAATTAAAAATCGGGCTGGGGGTGTAGCTCAGAGGTAGTACGCCCCTGAGTTCAATCCTTGGTACCATCAATAACAACAACAAACTTACTAGGAGATCAGAGGGGGGGAAGTCTGGGGGGCGGGGGAGCCAAGACATCGGGGCTCCTGAAGGAGATGAGTCTTGAGCTGAACACGCAGAATTTTACCAGCCAGTGAGGACGAAAGCGAGTGTCCCCAGCACAGAGTGGACCCCGCACCCATGTGATGTAATGCACGCACACTCTCTAGAGGGTGGGACTGTGCAGCCCAGCTCTGCAGCGCACGCGCCCTGTGCACTGACACCGAAGGCTCCTCCGCCTTCCCGAGCCCGGTCCCTTCGCCTCACCGTGGGAACTGGAATATTTGTTCACAAGTATTTGGTGAAAATTAAATGTATGTGACAGACTCTCGAAGGGCACCTGGTGCCTAACGGCCCATTTTAAGAAATGTCACTTTCTTTTCTCCCTTCCAGCCACATAAACAGTCTTGACACGTCACTGGCAGGAACAGCAGAAACACAGCCGGGGTTTGGGGACTGCGGCCTTCCCCCCCAACCATTCATATTCTGTTCACTCTAACATGACTGTACACACACACACACACACACACACACACACACAACCATTCATATTCTGTCACTCTAACGTGACTGTCCACACACACACACACACACACACACACACACACTTCGTGTAAAATCCCAGGGAGAAGGAGAGGCTGTTTCTAACCCCCTGCTCAGATGGGCCCAGACTCAGAGCTATCCCTTACCATCAGCCAGAAAGACAAAGACCCGCCATCGAGGCCTGGCCTCATGTTCTCTCTCCAGCACGGGACTTATAAGACATGAGCTTATGAGACCCAATGTCACTTTCTATGGGGCTGGAGGGAGAGGCCTCAATTAAATTACAGAAAAATCCTTTAAAATATCTTGGGACATTTTATGGAGCTATTGATATTTCTGTAAGCAGATAGCACGAGGTGCCCGCCGCTGTGGGAGGAATCTGGCAGGGGTGAAGGCGAGAGGGGCGGGGTTGCTTTAGTTCACCCTGCTGGCGACAGAGCCAGACCAATGAGGATTTAGAAGCAGCACCCCGGCCGGGCGTGGTGGCGCACGCTTGTAATCCCAGTATTTGGGAGGCTGAGACCAGAGGATCCAGGTTCGCGGCCAGCCTCAGCAACTTAGTGAGGCCCTCTGCAACTTAGTGAGACCCTGTCTCAAAATAAAGAATAAAAAATAGGGCTAGGGGTGTAGCTCAGAGGTAGAATGCCCTGGGTTCAATCCCCGGTACCACAAAAAAAGAAGCAGCACCCCAAAAGAAATACAGCATGACTTCAAGAATATACCTCCCTCAGGGAAGGAACAATTGTGGGCCCTCAAGTACGGAGAGGACTTCTTTCTTTTTTTTTTTTTTGGTCCTGAGAAATGAACCCAAGGACATTCTACCTCTGAGCTACATTTCAGCCCTTTTTATTCTTTATTTTGAAACAGGGTCTCTCTAAGTTGCGGAGGGTCTCACTAAATTCCTGAGGCTGTCCTTGAACCTGTGATCCTCCTGTCTCAGCCTCCCAAGTACTGGGATCACAGGCATGCACCACCACCCGGCTGAGTTATTTCTTGAAGGAAAGCATTTAAAGGTGGACTTGAATGAGATTATTAATCTGCAGGCCCTTTTGGGAATCCAACACAGGAGTTAGGCCCTTCTTCCTTGGGAAACACAAATATACCCCAAATTCTATTTGTACTACCACAATCTTCATGGACCCTGGGTTTACAATGCCCAACACAATAAAAATTTGTCCTAGACAGATGTGGTGGCGCAGATTTGTAATCCCAGTACTTGGGAGGCTGAGACAGGAGGATCGCTGGTTTGCAGCCAGCCTCAGCTACTTAGTGAGGCCCTCCGCAACTTAGTGAGACCCTGTTTCAAAAATAAAGAATAAAAAATAGGGCTGGGAGCCGGGCGTGGTGGCGCACGCTTGTAATCCCAGTACTTTGGGAGGCGGAGACCGGAGGAT
>PVJS01048724.1:0-14942 GCA_004027185.1 Glis glis
CCGCCTCTTCTTGGGAGCGCGCCCCGCCCCTCCTAGGCCCAAGCCCCGCCTCTTCTTGGGAGCGCGCCCCGCCCCTCCTAGGCCCAGGCCCCGCCTCTTCTTGGGAGCGCGCCCCGCCCCAGCCCCGCCCTGGACGCGCCCTAGGGTCGCAGGACTGGACCCCAGAAGCCGGCTGCTTCTTTCTGTCCTGGCTGGACAGGCGAAAGAGGTGGAAGGAGAAGTGAGCCTCGGAGCTTCTTTTTAGGATTTCCTAGCCGGGCGTGGTGGCGCACGCTTGTAATCCCAGTACTTGGGAGGCGGAGACCAGAGGATCCGGGTTCGCGGCCAGCCTCAACTACTTAGTGAGCCCCCCCCCACAACTTCGTGAGACCCGGTTTCAATAAAGCATAAAAAATAGGGCCGGGAGGGCCGGGCGTGGTGGTGCACGCTTGTAATCCCAGTACTTTGGGAGGCAGAGACCGGAGGATCCGGGTTCGCGGCCAGCCTCAGCTCTCTCTCTCTGTCTCTCTATTTAGTGAGGCCCTCCGCAACTTCGTGAGACCCGGTTTCAAAAGAAAGTATAAAAAATAGGGCCGGGAGTGTAGCTCGGAGGTAGAATGCCCCTGGGTTCAATCCCTGGCACCGCAAAAAAAAAAAAAAAAGGATTTCCTATCACATCAAGGCTGTGAGGAGGGAGTGCCCCTGGCAGTCCCGGTCTGAGAGGCCAGGCTGGTCCCCAGGGTTTATCAGAGGGTGAGTAGACTGAGATTGGCTCGCTCATTCTAAATTCACTCTCATCATTGTGTAAACCACGTGGACTCAAAAATAAGGCTTGGTCCCTGCCCTCGGGGCTCCAGGCCACTGCCCCAGCTGCTAACCCAAGCGCCTGCAAGGCGCCCCGAGTGAGGACCAGGTGTTTTGGGGACCAAGTAAAGTTTCTTGATTCTTTCTGGCAGGAGGGACAGGGCCGGCTTCCTGGAACTAGGGGCCCTCTAGCTGTGAAGAGGGAAGGGAAAGGCCGGGGGGTACCTGGAAAGGGAGAGCACAGCGAACCAGCAGACAGAAGCCCTTGCCCCCGGTGCATATGCACCTCGTCCACACCGGAAGGCCTTCTTGTGCTAGGGTAGAGGGGGCTTTAGGTGAAATCAGGACAGGGTGGGGCAGCCTCTTGGAACAGGCTCAGTGGAGCCCCGCAGGCCCTTGGCCCTCAGTCCTCTGCACACTTACAGTGTCCCCGGCCTGACACTGCAAACAGCTCGGTGTGACCGGAGCAAGGAGCTGAGTCTGGAGTTGGGTAAGGGCCAGCCGAGGGGTCTCAACTGGATTGAGCTTGTCTGGAGACCACGCTGGGCAGCCAGCCCGAGGGTGCGTAGAGACACGGGCAGACTCCGGAGAAAGGATACTCAGGAGGGAACAGCGAGAGGGGGTGACCCCCAGGTTTTCAGCTCAGGGGATTGGGTAGAAGCAGGTGTCCTGCAAACAATGCCCCAAAACACCGTGGCTGCTAGAGGGGGCAGACCACAGTCGCGGCCTACTCCATCAAAGATCCTGGGAGCCAGGTACGGTGGCTCATGACTGTAATCCCAGTACCTGAGAGGCTGAGACAGGAGGATCGCAGGGTTGAGACCAGCCTCAGCAACTTAGCGTGACTCTCAACAACCTAGTGAGACCCCGTTTCAAAACAATACATGTATATATGTATGTATGTATGTATATATGGCTGGGGGTGTGGCAGGGAGGCAGAAAGCCCTGGGTTCAATCCCCAGTACAAAACATAAATAAATAAATAAAAAAGATCCTGGGGCCAGAAAAGATGTGTCCCGCTCTCAGAGCCTCTCCTCCAGGTCCGCCCTATCCTGTCCACAGGTACCCAACACTGAGGCCACAGCAGGCTGGGGACCTGCTCATTCTCCCCTAGGGGAGGAACTTTTTCACTAATTCAGCATACTTTATGAGGCATCTGTTCTAGGGGATACGGTGGTTAATAAAGCACCCACATTCCTGTCCATCTGGTGTTTAGAGTCTAGTCAGGGAGGCAAGGCCTGCTTTGATCTTGTACACCTGTTAAGCGCTTTTGAAGGGCCCTGTGTTGGTGTGTAAGGGAGGAGGAGGAGGAGTCTGGGGTTGGGGAAGTTTCCTAAAGAACCACAGTAAGATGATTTGATGATGAGGTTAATGGGGGTATCCTGGGTAGGGTTCCCAGCGTCAGGAACAAGACCCTGAGATCAGGGACCAGGGCAGGCAGGGGCAAGAAGGGGAAATCCAGCCAGTGGGAACCCAGAGTGGACACTGGTGACTGCAGGGGCAACACTGCTCACACCGTGACCACTTGCCAGGGGCTGGGGCCAGAGGGGGGCTTTTGGGGTCATGGAAGTGTTCTCTGGATTGAGTAGTAGTTATATAACTGTAAAGGTGTAAGATTCATAGAACTGAGCTGAGCATGGTGGCACACACCTGTAATCCCAGTACTTGGGAGTTTGAGACGGGAATCACAGGTTTGAGGACAGCCTCAGCAACCTAGCAAGACTCTCAACAACCTAGGGAGGCCCTCTTTCAAAACAAAATGTGTGAATGTGTGTGTGTGTGTGTGTGTGTGTGTGTGTGTGTGTGTGTGTGAAAAAAGGGCTGAGGGCATAGCTCGGAGGTAGAAAACTCCTAGGTACAATCCCCAGTACCACATACACACAAAAAAATTCATAGAACTGTACACCAAAAAGTTTGAATTTCGCTGTATGTAAATTAAACCTGGGAGAAAAACAACAACCCTCACTTTAAAATAAGTACCTTTAAGCCGGGCATGGTGGTGCACGCTTGTAATCCCAGTACTTGGGAGGCTGAGACAGGAGGATCACAGGTTCGCGGCCAGCCTCTGCAACTTAGTGAGACCCGGTTTCAAAATAAGAAAATAGGGCTGGGGGTGTAACTCAGAGGAAGAACACCCCTGGGTTCAATCCCCAGTACCATAAAAAAATAAATAAATAAAAGTACCTTTAAGACAAAAGAAAGAAAAAGAAAAGATACTGGTAAGGTACGCAAAGGGCGTGAAAGCACACAGCCCCTTGGCCCTGGGGAGCGATTTGACCTTTGACTCCACCACTGCTGGGTGTGGCACAAGGAGTGCGTGAGGCGATTTCACAGTGGTTCCTTCCCAGCCCAGGCCCTCAGTGCGCACTGCCTGATCCCGGGCACGATGCTGCAGCCACGGGCCACCTTCCCCTCCAGGAAACCGGGAGAGGCGTTGCTCGGTGCCCTGCACACAATGGCACAGAAGGCTAAAGCTGCCTGTCCTCGCTCCAACCTCCCTCCCCCATGCCACTCACTGTCCAACTGACTCCAGTTAAAAGGATGTCATTCCTCGAGGAAGAGATCTGTCACACCTGTGACTGGTATTATGTCTTAGAAGGGAGGGCAGGATAACAGAGATCCTGAGTGGGAGGCTCGGCCTCTTGGGCAGCGGGTGCTTACCCCAGGATTGAGTCTCTGGTGCAGGGGCTGGGCCGCCACAGGACACTGCAGAAGCTGACTGCTGGAGCTCTAAGCTATGGCCACAGCCACCTGGGTGTCCTTCCCACAGAATGCCAAAACCTGCCGAGCCGGTCTGCAGCCAGGGAGGCAGCAGTGTATGCTTTCCTGAAGGCCCACTGACCTAGAGGTGAGGCAGGGAAAGAGGTGAGGCAGGGAAGGAGGCCGGCCAGGAACAGACCTCCCAAGGACTCAGTAAACTTGTGGAACAGCTCTCCTGAAGCAAATCTTGCAAGTTCCAATTTAGCAACCCGCCCCCCAAACCCAGTAAGCACCCTTAGGTGTGAATAATGAGGTTAGCGGCAGCCTCAGCACAACAGTGCTGCCACCTAGGCTTAAAAACATACCTCCTTAATCAGAACTGCTGGAGTCAGCCCTGGTCACCATCAACGTGCCCCAAATGAAGAGGTCACAGCCATGGTAGGAAGCACTGTGTGGATGGATGCCTTCTCTAGACGAGGATAGACAAATCCCTGCAGGGCTTGTCTCCTAGGAGCTGGGACAAGTCCCTGGACAATGTGCGAGGGACAAAGAAAGCCAAAGTGGTCAACTCTCGCTCTCCCTTGGGAATCCTAAATGTTTAAAGAATGGAGAAAACCGAAGGCTGTTGATGTGCCACATCTGGGTCTGTAAACAACCCCTCTGAGGGCCCCTCTCCCGGAGTAAACGAGACCGGTGGCTTTTAAGTCGTGATGGATCCAAAAACCACCTCACACCCTTGACGGTCTTAAAGCTGTTTAGTGTTACAACCGGCTTAAACATTTAGCACAATACGAAGCGCACTGCTTATCATTTTTTAAAATCAGAGCCAGAAAAAACCCGTCTCAGGCATTTACACTTGAAAGCAAATTCTAGCCAGGCGAGGTGGCACACACTTAGGCACAGTACTTAGGAGGCCGAGACCAAAGGATCTGGGTTCGCAGCCAGCCTCAGCTACTTAGTGAGGCCCTCCGCAACTTAGTGAGACCGTTTCAAAATAAGTAAAAAACAGGGCTGGGGGTGTAGCTCGGATGTAGAATGCCCCTAGGTTCAATCCCCAGTACTGGGTGGGGAGAGGGTGAACTCTGAAGTAAACCATTTCCAAGTATTTGTGCTACTGTTCATTTGTTGTAGCATGGCGCCACCTTGTGCCCAACCCAAGCATAACCGGTAACTTCCACTGTAAACATGCCTAGTAGTGCCACAACACTTCAAAACTGTATTAGCTCATTTAACTGAGATCACTGACAAAGGATTAATATGGTTACTTCCATCTGAGGAAACAAAAAGCTGAGGTGAAGGCATTTCTCAAAACCACATAAGCAGCCAGGCGTGGTGGCACACACTTTTAATCCCAGTACTCGGGAGGTGGAGACAGGAGGATCCGGGTTCGTGGCTGGTTTCAAATTAAAGTATAAAAAAAGAAAATAGGCCCAGGGGTGTAGCTCAGAGGTAAAACGCCCCTGGGTTCAATCCCCGGTACCACAAACACACACACACCAAAAAAAACCCACATAAGCTGGGCATGGTGGCACACACCTGTAATCACCATAGTTGAGAGGTTGAGACAAGAGGATTGCAGACTGGAGGACAGACTCAGCAATCCCTAGACAAGGTTCCAAAAAAAATAAAGAGCTGGGGGTGTAGCTTGGAGGTAGAATGTTCCTGGGTTCAGTCCCCATTGCCACAAAACCAAACCCCAAACCACACAAACTAGCCAGTAGCAGGCCTAGGATGGACACCCACGGAGTGAGCCTAGTGGACCTTCTCTATCCAGGTGGGATTTGGCCCCTTACAGACCCTTAGAGCAGCGCTCCCCACCCTCTGGAGGCCCGCTCAGACCTCTGCAGTGTCCAGGCTCGTGTGTCAGCTGGACTTGAGCGCCACTTTCCCATCCTGGGATGTGTCTACTCCCTCAAATGCGCCTGTCCCACCACTTTAAGCTAGGCGAAGACAGACCTGTTTGTTCAGCCCTTTTCCACATTGCAACCCACAATTCTACTTTATCACAGCAGAGAATTTCTGAGAATTCTTGCATCAACCTCTGTATCAAGGAATACTTCAACAGGGCAGGTATGGAAGCTCCGCTGCCACAACTACATTCCAAGATGGGATGGCTTAGCCTGCAGCTGCCTGCTCAAGTAGCTCACCAACCCTCCAATTTTCATTAGAAGGCAGCTCATTCTTTCTGAACTACTTTTTAAATCTTGGGACTGCTTACTGGCTTACTTCCAGGAATATTTTGCTCTTCTAACTGCCTATCCCCCTGTGGCCTTTCTACATGTATTTATTTTCAAATTTAGGTTAATAAAAGGTTGGTTTATTTGTCCATTGAGATCCCAGCCCAAGATTCAGGGGAGGCAAGGAGGCAGCAACCAGGACCCACCCCCAGCTTCCCCATCCTCAAAGACAAAGGACACGCAAGACTTTAAAAAGATTTTAATACAGTTCAAATCAGCCTGCCCGGTTCATTTCAGCTCTTTCACCGCCAAACCTAGAGGGAAAGAGAAAAAAGGTGAGTCATTTTACCAGCGCTAGATTGTTCTAAAGAGAGCTTGTAAGGGAGGTTTAACTTAGTGCTTGCTAAGAACACTCCCCAGACCTGGCCCATTAGATTTAATGGGTTCCCCTATCTGTAAAATAGGTGGCACTGGAGATTGAACCCAGGGACATTCTACCTCCGAGCTATATCCCCAACCCTTTTTATTTTTTGTTTTGAAACAGGGTCTCATTAGGTTACAGTCTTGCTACATTGCTGTGGCTGTCCTCAAACCTGAGATCCTCCTGTCTCTGCCTCCCAAGTATTGGGATTACAGGTGTGCACCGCCAAGCCCAGCAAGTCATGAGAATTCAATGGGGTATAAACTTCCTCCGGCCCAGGAAGCTATTCTGATATTGAGTATAACCCGAGAATCACAGGCATCCCCTGCACTGTCAACAAGAGCACACACAGACCACAAAGTGGCCATGGGAGCCCCCTGTCGGCTAGTCAGGCCACTCACCTGGGGGCAGGGACTGCTTCAGCTTCTCTGCCTTCTCCTTGTCTGTGATGACCAGGGTATAAAGGTACCTGCTGCATCGAACTTTAAACTTCACATTATCCTTGTTTTTCTTTATCTTGACAGCTATCAAGAAGACCAGAATTAGTAATTAAAAACTATCACAGAAAACAGATGCTATACAGCCCATGTGCCCCACACTCATGCAGCAAGTGGCACTCAAGGGGCTGCAACTGGCCGGCCAGCACCACTGGCAGCACATCTGCACCCACCCCTGCACTGTGCCCCTGCCTTCCAATCTACACTTCCCTCCCCATACTGCTGAGCCTGGGGCTTACTCAATTTTAACTTGTTTATATTTAAAACGCAGGCACATGTGGGTCATTTAACACATCGTAGAACATTCTACACTGACCTAGTTATACTATTTTTTTTTAAAGGGATGGGAATACTTAATAAAGAAAGGAAATCAGCTATCTGCTGGGATAACTCCCTGGAAACAGAGTCTTTGCACCCGATCTGACGCTTTGGGGCTTCTCCTTCAAGACACCCCGCCCACTGCACACAGCTCACAGCGCTGCTCCTTTTTTTTTTTTTTTTACTTTTGCAGTACTGGGGATTGAACCCAGGGGCGTTTTACCTCCGAGCTACACCCCTGGCCCTATTTTTTATACTTTATTTTGAAACCGGGTCTCACGAAGTTGTGGAGGGCCTCACTAAGTAGCTGAGGCTGGCTGTGAACCTGGATCCTCCGGTCTCTGCCTTCCAAGTACTGGGATTACAAACGTGTGCCACCACGCCTGGCTAGAGCTGCTCCTAAAATCCACATGGACCCTATTTCCTGGGTTCTTTACTGCTTCTAAATTCTGCCATGGGATGACAGCTCAGACGAGAGTCCCCAATTCACCTCAAATTCAACAATATGGAACTTGAAATTTCAGAGCCTGGTTATTTACAAGTGCCGACGCATTTCCATCTATCCGGCTGGCAGCTACGTGGCTGTTGGAAGACATCTGCTTCCCCAGGAGTGAGCTGGCCGTTTCATGTACTTGTCAACTCCCTTGTTGCAACTTCCTTAAAAACCACTCAGACACTCGCAGCAACTCACTGTTATAAAAGCAGCGAAGTGTGTAGTGCTTCAACCCAAGTACCTACGCAGACCCACAAGCACACAGCACTCCACCTCACAGAAGCAGCAGATTAACTTGTACCCGCGACCCTACAACTCCACTTCTGCCAATAATTGCTGAAGGGACGGGCGCTCTAAGGAGCAGAAACACCAACTCAAAGCCTGCCAGGCAGTCAGCGGCCTTGGCTCATGCTTTTAATGAATCCAGACACCTGGAATTCCAATCAAGCCAACTGATTCCAGCACCCGACCATACTGCACAGCCCCAGCAGCTGTTTCACTCTTGAAAACTAAGCTGAACACCATTTAAGACATATGGTTCTCTTAAAAATGTCTATTTAGCATTACCACACCAAACGATCGATGCAGCAATTCCATTTCTAGACATATATCCAAGACTCGAAAGGAATGACCAAAGAAACATCTGCACACACACGTTCACAGCAGCATTACTCACAACAGCCAAAACGTGGAACCACCCAACGTCCACCAACAGATGAATGCATCACCAAAGCGTGCTGTAGCCACACAATGGACGATTCAGCCTTAAAAAGGAAATCCCCGCACATACAGCAACACGGACGAACCTTGAGGACATTGTGCTAAGTGAAACAAGCCATCACGAAAAGGCCAAACACCAAACAACGCCACTAATATGAAGGCGACAGCAGTCAAACCCAGGCATATAAAGTGGTGCGTGGCGTGGCTGTGCACACCTATAATCCCAGTAGCTGGGAGGTTGAGACAGGAGGATCACAGGTTTGAGGCCAGCAAGCAATAACTTAGCGAGACCCTGTCTCAGAACAGAAAGAAGATGTAATGCAGTAGCAGAGCACCCTGGGCTCAACCCCCTGCACGGGGAAGTGGGAATAGTGGTTGCCAAGGGCAGGAGGCATGGGGAGTTAAGGGTTTAATGGGGACAAAGTTTCAGTTTTGCAAGATGAAGAGTGTTCTGAAGATGGGCGAGGATGCTAGTTGCAGAACAATGTGAACGTGTTTAATGCCAATAAGCTGCATGCTTAAAAAGAGCTAAGAGCGGCCCCGCCCTGGAGCACCCCAGCACTGAGGACACGGGCGGGTGATGGAGAAGACCTCAGATGCGTAAAGGCGATGTAACTGAGGAAGATGGGAGAGCAGAGGGAAACGCCTAATGCACAGGATGTACATACACAAATATATCAAAGTCAACTATTATGCTGAGCACGATAAGAAGGGAGGGGAGAGGGAATGGGGGTGGGAACTGGGGGAGGGCTAACTGACTGATGCGGGCAGGTATACTCCTACCATCCTGAAACCCATCAAGATATATGATTACAATGCACCAAAAAAAAAAGAGCTAAGAGTAAATTTTATGTTATGTGCATTTTACATTAAAAAAGGTTTACTAACACCCACTGAACACCTTTTGTACCCAGGGGACCACGATCCCATTTCCATAAGCCACCTTACCTGAAACCAGGTTCCCAAACACATCCCTAAACAAATCTGATGGATTTGCTATCATTTTCTTAACCTGTCACATCTGATCTGACCCATGCACCAATCTTGTGAGGCACAAACTCAAGATACAGCCCATCACCACTGCATTTATTTATTTTTGTGGCAATGGGGATAGAACCAAGGGTCGCTCTACCACTGAACTACTACCTCACCAGCTCTTTTTATTTTGTGACAAGGTTGCTCAGACTGGCCTCTAACTTGTGATCTTCCTGCCTCAGCCTTTGCAGCAGCTAAGATTACAGGTGTGCACAGCTGTGCCTGACTGACAGCCAGTTTTAAAGAGGAGGAAAGGTGGCATCATGTTTAACCCACTGAGAACAGTCCATATTGGTAGAGCTGGAACTTTAGCAGGCAGTGACAAGCTATAAAGTCGGAACAAAAGCTGATCGGACAATTGTCTCTCTGCAGATAATATGTACAAGTAGTACACCATCACCTGCTGTCCTCGTGTCCAGGGGCAGCCCATCCTTCCCACCAGATGTTACTCGTTGCCACAGGTGGTCTCCAGTTCATGCAGTACCAGAGGATCAAAGACAACAGTCTGTTGTGTGTGTGTGTGTGTGTGTGTTACACACAAACCTGACCCCTCTCTCTCCCTTCCCCAGCTCACTGAAAGGCTCTCCCTGCCCGCCACCCTTTAGTACTACCATTGTCAGAGCCTCAGAGATGGCTGGCACTCAGCTCACCCTAACAGGTGAGCCCAAGATTGTTCTACTGCTAAGTACCTGATTCTTTGAAAAACACGACTGGGTTAAAGTTACACAACACATAAATTCAAGACCTTATATTATCAAGCACATGCCTCCAAGCCTCCTTTCACTAAAGCACGTTTGGTGTAAAGAAAATGAGAACATATGAGCAGTAGGAGCTGACACAACCGAAAATCTGCTATTTTAGAGTTTTGATCCATCGCCTCTTTTTCCCTTTATTTACGTTCCAGGAAACTAATACAGGTAGATTCTAAACTAACTGACAGTGAAATTCAGAACAGGGTGTTTACAGGCCGGATGCCCTAGTCTTTCCTGCAGTAAAGAGAACCTACTCCATACACAATAAAACAAAAAGGCTTTTCTTTCACGGTACTAGGGACTGAAACCAAGGCCTTGTGCACAGAGCTACATCCTCTGTCCTCTGTATTTTGAGATAGGGTCTCCCTAAGTTGCCCGGCTGGCCTGGTCCTCCTGCCTCAGCGTCCTCAGTAGTTGGGATTATCGGCAGGCGCCACCTTGCCAGGCCCAAACCAGCTTTTTAAGACGATCACAATCAGATAAAGGGGTGAGCACTGAGAACTCTTTCCTTCACATTGGCTCAACGGGTATTTCTTACAAGTACTCAAGCCAGGCACGTGCTCACAGGGCCTAACCCGGCCTCGGCGGGCCACTCTGCCCAGACGCCCGGGGAGCAGCCCGCGGAACACGGGTTGCAAGAACGCCGCCGCCCCCTCCGCTCATCGCACGCCCGCAGGGAGACCACTTACACTTGGCATCCTTCCGCCTGGCTGTGAGCAGGAAATCCTTGATCTCTTCAATTTTCCGGGGCTGCAATACAAAGGAAATGGGAAATGAACTCCAGAGACACAAACTCTGGTGAGAGTCAAGCCCACGAGCCCCCTCGGGCTCCGGACTCTTGGGAAGGCCCTCCCGCTCTCGCTCCAGGGCCTCCCCGGGAAGGGACCGCACTCACCATGGCGACGAGGCGCGCTGGAGCGCGGAGAGGCACCTGCGGGACACAGATCGCGGCGTTAACAGGGCGCGGGCCGAAACCCCTACTTCCCCTCCCTGCCCCGAAATACCAGCCCCATCGCACTCCCTCCTCCTCCCCAGCACCCTCGATGCAAGCCTGGGGTCCCCAAATCCAACCTGGCTGCGGATTACCCCGGATTGCCCCCGTCTCCCCCAAATACGGCCACAGAGACACTCACAGCAGGCGCCAAGAACCGAAAGGAGCGGAAAAGAACGAGACTTCCGGTTCCGGGCAGTTAAACCCTCCCAACGGAGGAAACTGGATACGGTGTCCGCAAAGGGTCAAGAATTATAATGCGTTCGCTCTTCCTATTTCAACAGCCCTGCCCCCTTCTGGTCTAGATTAGTAGTGCAGCTCATGAAGTACTGGACCTCCCTGGGGGCTTGCTGACTCTCTCTCCAGGCCTCCTTCCTTCTCCTCCTTTGGCCCTCCGCCTCCATCTCCTCTTTAGACGACCCTCTCCACTCCACCATTTGCCTCCTCACACTCAATCCCCCCCAAACCCAATTTGGCTAGGTTTTATTTGAGATTCATTAGATCTGTGCGTTGGGCATGTATACAGAGAATTTCTCCTTTAATGGAAGGGAGTCCTTTGAGCCCATGTTTCAAACTAGTCTTTTAAAAAAAATTATTTTGGTATTGGGATTGAACCCAGGGGCATTCTACCTCTGAGATATATTCCCCAGCCCTATTTTATTTTTTTCTTTTGAAACAGGGGCTCTCTCGTGTGTGTGTGTGTGTGTGTGTGTGTGTGTGTGTGTGTGTCTGGGAATTGAACCCAGGGGAGCGTTTTACCTCTGAACTACACCCCAGCCCTATTTATTTATTTATTTTTGTGGTACTGGGGATTGAACCCCAGGGCATATTACCTCCGAGCCACACCCCCAGACCGATTTTATTTCTTATTTGTAAACAGGATCTTGCTAGGTTGATGAGAGTCTCACTACTTGCTGAGGCTGTCCTCGAACCTGCGATCCTCCTCTCTTGGCCTCCCAAGTACTGAAATTACAGGCGTGCACCACCAAGCCCGACTTCCTATTTTATTTTTTTATTTGGTAACAGGGTCTCACTAAGTTGCTAAGGGCTTTGCTAAATTGCTGAGGCTGGCCTTCAATATGCGATCCTCTTGTCTCAACCTCCCAAGTACTGGGATTACAGGTGTGCACCACCACACCTGGCAAGTCACTGCTTCCAAGAGCCAGAGATTAAGGCACACAGGTGCGGTCTGGCAACCCCCATCTAGGGCTTGCCCCCACGACCACCCGTGTAACAGGAGGCAGCTCCTTTACGGCTCCCTGAGGCTCTGTGCTCAGCCGGGACTTGAACCTCAGCCCTGCTCCCGGCTGGCTCAGGGACACGCAGGCTGCACTGGGAAATAGGTAGCAGCTCTGGGAAGGTGGCGTTTCCTTTGCTCCTTGGAATCCTCCCAGTCCCCGTCTGGTCCTGGTATTAACTTCCTGGGCACATAGTTATCCTAGCACATATCTAACTTTTAAGGTAGGCTCCATGAAGCCTGTGGTTATCGATTTGATTTTTATCCTCCACTTTTGCTTTATTTTCAACCTCTCTACAAATGTCGACATTTTATTATATTTGTTTCCCCCACGTTTAATAACCACAGCGCAGAATGTAATTGCTGCGGGCTTATTACCACGGTGCAGCCCTCCCCAGCCGAAAGAGCTCTTTGCCTTGAACTTTACTGTGAACTCTTTCTCCTCCCATCTTGCCTCCGTGCCTCCCTCCTTCCCTCCCTTCTTTCCTCCCTCCTTCCCTCCCTCTCTTCTGATGAACAGCCCGGGTTGAGCCCTGAGTGGGGGAGCTGGTGATGCAGGGAAGAACAAACCAATAGTCCTTGCTGCAGAGATCACAAATGACTCTAACTGTACTAGACAGTCATTCATTCATTCATTCATTCATTCATTCATTTACTGTGGTACTGGGGATTGAACCCAGGGATGCTCTACCTCCAAGATACACCCCTAGCCCTATTTTATTTTTAATTTTTAATTTTTTTTCGGTATTGGGGATTGAACCCAGGGGCATTCTACTTCTGAGCTACACCCCCAGCCCTATATTTTATTCTTTATTTTGAAACAGGGTCTCGCTAAGTTGCGGAGGGCCTCACTAAGTAGCTGAGGCTGGCAGCAAACCTGGGATCCTCCGGTCTCAGCCTCCCACATACCAGGATTACAAGGGTGCGCCACCACGCCTGGCCTATACAGTCTTTTAAAGAAGCCAAACTAGGTTTCTCCAACTGTAAATGTGTCTGGCTGTAACCATGGAAGAGCTACTTGGTAGAAGATGCAGGTCTACTGGGCGTGGTGGCGCATGCTTGTAATCCCAGTACTTTGGGAGGCGGAGACCGGAGGATCTGGGTTCGCAGCCAGCCTCAGTTCTCTCTCTCTCTCTCTCTTTCTCTCTCTCTCTCTCTCCTTAGTGAGGCCCTCCGCAACTTCGTGAGACCCGGTTTCAAAATAAAGCATAAAAAAATAGGGCCGGGGGTGTAGCGCGGAGGTAGAACGCCCCTGGGTTCAATCCCCGGTACCGCAAAAAAAAAAGAAGATGCAGGTCTGGATGTAATCTGAGGCTCATGTGTGCTTTGGCCCTAACCTGAGGACCTCCCCCCACATTTCTCAGCCTTTGTCAGACCCCCTCACTCTCAGACAGACGCCTTTCTGGTCTTTTCTACCTCCCTGCTCTTCCATAAGCAACCGCCCCTTCTGCCAAAGCAAGGGCCTCCACTTCCTGGCATTTTCTGACCTGCTATCCTGACCCACTGGGATGCGGCCCCACTCGTCCTTCAAAGCTCAGCTCTGCCTCTCCGTCTTTGAGCAGGACCCTTCACCTCTGACTCCCATCACGCGACCCTCATTGCAGTCTCCTGCCGACAGGCTGTGTGTTCAACTTTACATATATCTACACTGACTTTTGTTTTGGTACTGGGGATTGAACCCAGGAGCGTTCTACCTCTGAGCTACACCCCCAGCCCTATTTTTTATTCTTTATTTTGAAACAGGGTCTCACTAAGTTGCAGAGGGCCTCACTAAGTAGCTGAGGCTGGCTGCGAACCTGCGATCCTCCTGTCTCAGCCTCCCAAGTACTGGGATGACAAGCGTGCGCCACCACGCCTGGTTCCTACACTGACTTTTCTTTGCAGACAAGGACAGGGCTAAGCATTCTGTTTATAACTTCTAGAGTGCAATACTTTTGTATACAGCAGGTGCTCAATGCTGGCATCAGAGGATTCTCAAACTGGATGCAGCCTCTGAGAGTGCTCCCTGTAAGAAGAGTTGGATGGAGAGATGGATGGAGGGATGGAGACGAGACAGAACGGGTGGAGGGAGTATGGAAGGAGACAGGGGCTAATGTTCCCAAGCAGTCTGGCACGTAGTAGGTGCTCAGAAAATAGTTGTTGAGTGACTGACTGGTGTTTCTCCTCACAGCAGGACCAACAAGACGGGGGACAGGAGGAGGGCTGCGCCTCCCTTTTGGCAGCGATCCCAGAGAGACAGATGTTCACCCACTTGAATCGTATAATTTAAGAGAACGTGGATGTGTAGTAACAAACACAAAGGCAAATTGGTTCAAGTACCCGAGGTCCTCCAGCTCCCCAGGGGGGACGAATGACAAAATAAACTGCAGCTACGGAAAGGTGAAGCGAGGTGCAAGAAGAGCCCAGATGGTGGGATGTGACTTGGGATTGTCACAAAGAAAGGGACCAAAGCCCCGGCCTTTCAGGGGACAGCCTGAGAGAGGAGCCCCAGCTGCTGCGTTCGACAAAGGTTGTGATTCCCACCCAGGGGGAGATGGGGGACAGGGACCCCGGCGGGTTCTGCAGGAGATAAGGACCCTGGGCTTGCGAGAGGCAGAGCTGGGAAGCCTGGAGGGTGGGCAGGTCTGGGGCTGCGGGACTGTGGAGGGCTAGCGCCACCATCTGAGGGCTGGGAGGAGGGTCTCAACCAGGGTGGGGAGTGGGGGTCTGATGATGCATTTGTGTCCTCCTCCTCCTCCTCCTCCTCTTCCTCCTCCTCCTCCTCTTCCTCCTCCTCCTCTTCCTCCTCCTCCTCCCCCTCCTCCTCCTCCTCCTCCTC
>PVJS01048725.1:0-14942 GCA_004027185.1 Glis glis
GGGGGGGGGAGAGCAAAGTTTTTTTCCAACATCTGTAAACAGGCAGGCTGATACCAAGAGTGGTGTCAGCATAGAAAGACAGAGTGAAAGTATTACTCACAAGGGATGGGCATGCTAGCCAGATGAAAGATCTGCAAGTTTGTGAATTTTTAGTACAGCCCAAAACAGAAGCTTCTCAGGGTCTGAACAGAAGGGCGTAATCTTCAGTGTGTCACAGAGCAGGAGGAGCTGGCTTCTCAGGGTCCAAACAGGAGGGACCTGGACTTCTCATGGTTGAAATGGGAGGGAATAATCTTTAACACAGTACAGTGTGAAATGGGAGGGAGTAATCTTTAGCATAGCACAGCATCTGTAACAGAATGGGAAAAAATCTCCAAGGGCAACTGCCTGGGTGAGATTAAGTGACACAGGATTTTGTCCTAACAGTTGTTTTTAAAAGATTCTTTGTTGAGGTAAAATATATACAACTCATGTAAAATTTATCATCTTAACCATCTTTAAGTGTGCAATTCAATGGCACTAGATACATTCATATTGTGCAAGCAGCACCACCATCCACCTCCCACATTCTTTTCATCTTGCACAACTGAAACGCTATACCCACTAAGCAAGAATGCTCTATTTCCCTTTCTCTTCCACCAGTGGTGACCACCATTGCCGTGTGTGTGTGTGTGTGTGTGTGTGTGTGTGTGTGTGTGTGTGTGTGTGTTTTGATGGAACTTGAAACCAGGGGCATTCTACTTCCAAGCTACACCCCTTGCCCTTTTTATTAATTTTCTATCTGTATGAGTTTGACCACTCTAGGTATCTTATATAAATACAGTATACTGTATTTGTCTTTTTTGTGACTGGCTTATTTCATTTAGCATGATTTCCTCAAGGTTCATCCCCTGTTGCAGCATATGTCAAAAGTTCTCTCTTTTTTAAGGCTGAATAGTATTTGACTGGAAGAATATACCACATTTTGTTTATTCATTCATCCACCAAAGAACATGTAGGTTGCCTCCACCTTTTGATTATTGTGAATAATGCTTCTATGAACATCGGTATACAAATATCTCTTTTCAAGACTCTGCTTTCAAATCTTTGGGAGTATATGCCCAAAAGTGGAATTGCTGACAATCCCACTTTTAATTTTTTGAAAAGCCACCATACTGTTTTCCACAGGAGCTGTACTCTTTGTCATTGCCACCAACAATGCACAAAGGTTTCTGTTTCTCCATGTCTGGCCAACACTCATTTTCCATTTTTTTTTTTACTAGTAGACATCCTAATGAGTATGAGGCAATATCTCATTGTGGTTCTGATTTGCACTTTTCTAGTGATATTGAGAATCTTTTCATGTATTTATTGACCATTTGTATGTCTCTGGAGAAATATCTACTCAAGTCCTTTGTTCATTTTGAATTTTTTAGGAAGTCTCTATGTATCCTGGGTATGATTCCCTTATTGGATATATGACTTGCAAATATTTCCTCTCTTTCTGTGGGTTTCCTTTTCACTCTGCTGATTGGATAGTGTTTTTATGTTTGTTGTGTTTGTAGTACTGGGGGATTGAACCCAGGGGCATTCTACCTCTTAGCTACATCCCCAGCCCTATTTTATTTTGTAACAGGGTCTTGCTAAGTTTCTGAGAGCCTCACTAAATTGCTGAGGCTGCAATTCTCCTGTCTCAGCCTCCCAAGTGCTGGGATTATAAGCGTGCCCCACCATGCCTGACTGGATAGTGTCTTTTGATGTGCTAAAATTTTAACTCTCATAGAGTCCATGCTCAGTGAACTGCCCATGAGGAGCCTAGCATCAGCATTATCCCAATGGCACCACAGCTGGAGCTGCTTTCAAACTTCACTTGCCACAATGGCAATGTCTTTCCTGAAGAGAGACCGGCAACCCTCCATGGCTGACACATAAAAATCTATCCTTTGTTCCCATCTTTTTTACTCATCAGCATGTCTGAGATTCATCCATGTTACTGTATCTCTCCCTTATTTCTGAGCTATCCTCAATTGTATGCAGGTACCAAAGTTTTATCTATTCCCCTACAGATGGACATCTGGTTGTTTCCAGTTCTGAGTGATTATGAACCATGTAACTATAAACATTCACATACAGGTCTTGATGTAGACATAGGTTTTCTTTAGTGTTGGGTAAATCCCTAGGAGTTAGTTTGCTGGATCGTGAGGTAGCAGTGTATGTTGATAAGAAACCACTAAGCAGATCTCCAAGTGGTCCTGCCATTCCACTCCCACCAACAGTGAATGAGAGATCTAGTTGTTCCACGTCCAGTAGGA
The DNA here is from genome assembly GCA_004027185.1 of Glis glis. Lineage (NCBI taxonomy): Eukaryota > Metazoa > Chordata > Mammalia > Rodentia > Gliridae > Glis > Glis glis. The sequence continues at coordinate 2,292 of PVJS01048725.1, forward strand.
AGGGATTTAATATGAAAAAAATGTGCTCGCAAAATCATTGGATGGGCTGGAACATAAAGATTAGGAACCATGCCTGTATTCCCAGTGTTTGGGAAGCTGCGACAAGAAGATTGCAGGTTTGAGGCCAGCCTCAGCAATTTAGTGAGGCTGTCAGCAACTCAGTAAGACCTTATTTCCAAAGGAAAAATACAATAGGGCTGGGAATGTAGCTCAGAGGTAGAAGAACTCTTTGGGTTCAATCCTCAGTACAAAAAAAAAAAATAGAGAAAGCTGTCACCAGCTTTCAGAGAATCTGGAAGTTGCAGGAACTGCAGAAAACCACCAGCAAGGGTCACAGCTACCCCTGCCTGGGGGCAGGAGACAGGGAAACCTTGCAGACTGCTCCCAAACTGAACTTCGAATTTGGCCACTTTTGGAGAAGCAATGGTGTGCCTCTGCTCTACCTCCCATTGCCTGAATCTGACCTGGACCCCTGCTGGCAAGTCAGGTCTTAGGCCCCTCTCCCCCCAATATAGGGGAAGGACCTAGAAGGTGTGAGTATGTGTGTGTGTATGTGTTTGAGGGACTGGTACTGAAGTATCCACCAATAAATTGCCCGGTGTGTATTATCTCGTTTAATTTGCACAACTCTTTAAGGTAGATACTATTATGACCTGCATTTTTCAAATGATAAAAGCAAGGCACAGAGCATTGTACAGTTGGTCCCAAGCAGCAGGGTCAGGACGGGGCATGGTGTGCTGCATACGAGGGACGTGCATGTGCCCCAGCTCTGAGTTCCGAGGTCTCTGCAGGAAAAGGTGAGACAGCTATGACTGAGGACCATCTTTAAGGGCTCGGTTGGGGACGAGAAAGGCTAGGGATATGGAAATGGTTCCAGGCTGGGCACAGAGAAATCGAGAGTGCAGGGAGGCCCCTCCAACCACCCAGACACTTGGACACGAGTGTCCATGCAGAGACAAGGATAGCCACAAGAGGGCACGCAGGCCCACCTGAATGGCCCCAAAGGACAGCCAAGTAGGGAGAGGGGTGCACATCTTTTTTTCTTTTTTCTTTCTTTCTTTTTGTACTAGGGATTGAACACAGAGGCATTCTACCTCTGTTCTACCTCTGAGATAGACCTGCAGCTTTATTTTATTTTTATTTTTGAAACAGGGTCTTGTTAGGTTGCTGAGAATCTGGCTATGTTGCTGAGGCTGGCCTCAAACCTGTGATCCTACTGTCTCCGCCTTTCAAGTACTGGGATTATAGGCATGCACCACCACGCCTGGCTAACGTGCATCTCCTTTATACTTCCTCATTCTACCAGAGGTTCAGGGGATCTCTGGCCTTGAACCCCAAAAAGGTATGTCTATAGTCCAGCCAGTTTTCTCACCTGGAAATACCTGCTTTCAGCTCTGGGCATCATCGACGTCAGGGAAAGACCATCCTAGAGAAGCCAGCCTCAGTGGCTCAGAGGGTCTGCTTCTGGGTGCTCATTCCTTCCGGGTTCCCTCACTGCAAGTGAACAGATAGGAGTAGTTTTCGGGACGACTGTAGCAAGAATCGGTTTCTAAGGCCCTATTAAGAGATAATTTTCAGAAAAAGGCTAAAATCATGACTCTCATACAGCTATGAAAATGAACACATTTGCCACGTGTGGTGGCGCATGCTTGTAATCTCAGTACTTGGGAGGCTGAGAGAAGAGGATCGCAGGTTCGTAGACAGCCTCAGCAACTTAGTGAGACCCTGTTTCAAAATAGAGAATAAAATAGGGCTGGGGTTTAGCTCGGAGGTAGAACACTCCTGGGCTCAATTCCCAGTACCCCCCCCCCCTGCAAAAGAACACATTTGAAGATCTGATTTTACTTGTTAAACAACGAGGGAACCACATAGATGGTTATAATGGTTCAAAGGAAAAGTAATAAAAACACAAATTCATATGGAGTAGAAGAATTAAATTATAAATAAATAAAGACCATGCCTGTAAAGGGGAGCAATATCAATTCTACCAGACAAAATAGAGTTTGTGTATCTGTAAGTTATCTGTGATTTACAATGAAATGGAAAATAGCTCAAAGTAAGGAGTGAAGCTATAGAGCCCGGAGATTCCCATCTCTTGTCTTGGGGAAGTGCAGCAGTGTCAGCCTTCCTGGGTCTCAGTTCCTTATCTATAGAATGGGTTACTACCTGTATTATCTCCTAGGGTTGTAGGGAAGGTGAAATGAGTGGGTAAAGTAGACAGCTTAGAGTGAGCTCATCTATAGGAAGCTCTCTCCTTCCTCTCTCTCCCCGCCCCTTGAACCCAGGGGCATTCTATCTTCAATCTACACCTCCAACCCTTTTAATTTTTATTTTGAAATAGGGTCTTACTAGGTTGCTGAGAGTCTCGCTAAGCTTCTAAGGCTGACCTTGAACCTGCGGTCCTCCTGTCTCAGCTTCCCAAGTACTGGATTACAGGCATGCGCCACCACACCCAGCCTTTGTCATCTCTTTTTCAGGGTTCCAGAACTTGTCTCACCAGGAGTCACCAGATCTGGGTTAGGCACCTTGTCCATGTGTGTTGCCTCATTTTGTCCTCCCCACAACCCACTACGAGAGCGAATGTGAACAGGGAGCCGAGGCTCACAAAGGTGGTGGCACTTGACCACTGCCACTCTCAGAGCAACCACAGATTTGGTTAAAACTCAGGCCTTCCAGTCTCAAAAGCCACTGGTTTTGTTGAACACCCATGTGACCTTGGCAGGGCTTTTCCCCCAGCTGGGCCTCATCCACCCGTCTCTCCAGGAGGGCTGGATCAGCTGATCTCCGAATGCCATCTTATCCCATTCCCTCTACTCGGTGGGGCACTTCACAGATGCCAAGCTGGCCAGGCTAGAGCAACTCTGGAGTGGCCTAGTAGGCAGATGGCATGGGTGTGGCAGGTCAGGGTGACTGGCTGGCAGGGATGTGGCAGGGATGATGTCCAGCCCCCAGCACACAAACCTCAGCCTGTTCAGAACTTCCATAGTTTCCACCTTGCTCACATAGTCTGGTGGAAAGGGCCGGCCCTGGCTGGACTTTAACAAGGGAAAAGGAAAAGACATTTCCCAATCACTGGGTCAAACCCTGAGCTCGCAGCAAGGAAGGGAAGGAGGCAGCAGAGTCCAGCTCCATCTGCATTAGTGAGTCCCCTGCTTCATCTGTGGCCCAGCTGTCCTTGCACACAGCCACCATCTCAGAGCATCCTGTGCCAACCACAGCAGCAGGGCAAGTCCTCTGACCAAGCAGCTCCAGGCCAAGCCCTCTGGTATCTCAGAGGAGGAGCCTTGGTCTTCACAGAGACTTGGTTTGCAAAAGAGTGACAACTCCAACTGGTTTTGGCACGACAACAATTTATTGGTCTATGTAACAAAATTGTCCTAAGGGGAAAAAAGTAAATTGCAGAAGGAAAGGGGGGTGACTTAGGAATGTGGCAGGCACATTTTAACTAGGAAGCCTGGGAAGACCTCAACTGCAAAGGACGTTTGAGCAAAGACCTGGAAGAGGTGAGGAAGCGAGCGGGGTGATGCCCCAAGCAGAGGGCAGCAGATGCAAAGGTCTTGAGGTAGGAGTGCGCCTGGCATGTGTGTCCAGAGCACGGGGTGGGGGTGAGGGATAGGAGATGAGGTCAGAGAGGTAACAGGGGAGCTGGATATTAGCAGGGTCTTGTAGGCCAAGGAAAGAAGAAGAAAGAAGATTTTAGGAAGGCCCTTTATCCCCTGGCCTGGCAGCAGAGCCTGGATTTTACAGGCTTTTGTGGAGAAGGGGATTATGGTAGGGAGCAGAGGTGGGAGAAAAGCGATGAAATGAAAGACCACTCCTTCCTAGCCTGACCCTCCTTGGCCTCAGGAGGCCCAGACTACAGGCCAAAAGGGAAACTAGTGGCTTGAGCTCCATGGCACAGCTGACAAAAGACCCTGTTGTTGTGACAGGCAGTACCCCCTCTGGAGTCACCTGAAGCCTCCAGGTGACCGGGTGGGTCAGAATAGTCTAGAGGCTGCTGGTGCACACCATGGAAGGGCTCTGGTTGGAAAGGATGCCCTCTGAAGCAGCAGAGCCAGGACTGGCCTCAGCCAGGGGTTACAAGTTCATGGATGAGAGTGTGTGGTAGACACCACAGGCTTTGGAGAAATTCAAAATCTTGGGAGAGAATAGGAGATATTAGCCAATGGTTTTATTTTGCACATGGGGATACTGAGGCAGAGAGAGAGAGAGAGTGGAGCACTAAGGCTTACATCATGGGACAGCAGCTAATCTGGGGCTTGGATTCTGACTTTCTGATCCCCAGAGCCAGTGTCCCTTTCTCAATTCTGGTGGGACAGAAAAAATTCCAGTGGGCATGCTAGCCCTATAGTCAAACTCTGTATTTGAATCCTGGCTCCACCACTTTTGGCTGTGTGACCTTGGGCAAGTCACTTTACTTTTCTGGGCCTCAGATTCCTTATCTGTAAATTGTAGATAATGATAAAAATAATACCTGCCTCCTCAGGCTGTGGTGAAAATTAAATAAGGTGATAGCTGCCAAATATTTGGAACAGAGGCAACATTGGTGAAAATGGTGGCACTAGACTTTTGAAAATTTTCTCTTCCATATGAGCAACAAGAAGACTGCCAACAGTGGTTAGAGTCAACTTTCTCAGAACTCTCAAAATCAATTAAAGGCTTTCAGCAATTGAGGGAGCATTTATTCAAGAAAGAGGGCTAGGTCTTAATGAACAGTGACCTCTGTGGTGTTCTTGCTTGCCCCCTTCCAATTCTCCCTTTTTAGCTTTGTGATAGCCTTGAAAACCAGTAGCCATGTTTGTAATGAAAACCAGCAGCCTGGCAGCCATCAGAGGGACAAAATAGGGCTGACGCTCCTTCAAAGCCACAGTCCCTGAGAATCATCCTGATTTGGCCTGTCCAGGGGTTCCCTGGAAGGCCTCTATTGCAAGGCTGTCCCTGCTTAACATGACTCAGAGCTCACCCAATGCAAATAGCCTTTTCCTTGGGGGCATTTGTCAAAAACATTAAAACTTGGTGATTGCTTTGGTGGTTTATCACATTTGGTGCAAACAATAGGCTAACCAAAAAGCTTAAAAGAAAAGATGGAGAATGAGATGTCTATGGGGGCTTTGAAAAGCTCTGACATATTCCTGGGAATCTGGGAGGCCATGCATGTTTGCAGAGTTACACAGGAAAGGTTCGAGAAGGTCCTAAACTCTCACCTCTGGCTGACCTTGAGGCCCTGCACAAGCAGAAAGTAAAGGCTAAGGCAGAGTTATCAATTGCCTGGCTGAGTCTATGCCTCAGCAGAAAAGGCCCTCAAAAAAGATGGGGAGACTTATTAGTTCCAGGTATTTAAGGAAATCTTTGCCCAATCATTTGCTGACCACTAGGTAACTGAGCAGAGATTTCACTATTAAACACACCCAAGAATTAGTTTGGAAAAATCACTAAAGATCTCTGGGGAGGGGAGAGAATCTAACTTCCAGAGTATCCACATTATGTTATACAAAGTGTCCAGTATTCAACACACACACACACACACACACACACACACACACACACACACAAATTATGGGACATGAAAAGAAATAAGGAACTATGGTCCTTACACAGGAGAAAGGCAATCAGTAGAAACTGCCTCTGAGGAAACCTAGACATTGGACTTACTAGAAAAAGACTTTGAATAGTCTATTTAAAATATATTCAATGAAATAAAAGAAATCATTGTCTAAAGAACTAAAGGGAAGTGGCAGGGTGTCTCATCAAATAGAGAATAACAATAAAGAGACACAATTACAAATGAAAGAACCAAATAGAAATTTAAGTTGAAAAGTACAATAATTAAAATAAAAATTCACTAGAGGGACACAACAGTGAGTTGGAGCCCACAGAAAGAGAATCAGCAAACTTGAAGTAGGTCAACTGAGATTATCCAGTCTAATGAACAGAAAGAAAAATGAACAGAACCTCAAAGACCAGTGGACGTCATTAAGCAGAACATTTCCTTTCCAGAAGGAAAAGAGTCAGAATATGGAAGAAAAAAACTTTTATGAAAAACCTTAATCTACACATCCAAGCAGCTCAATAAATTCTATGTAGGATAAAAGAGATCCATATATAGACACATCTTAATGAAATTGTTGAAAGACTCTTGAAAATAGAATTCATATGGTACAAGGATCCTTAATAAGACTAATAGCTGATTTCTCATTGGAAACTATGGAGGCCAGAAGGCAGTGGGATGTCATGTTCAAAGCACTAAAAGAAAAAAATCGAGAAAAATTAAGATTTTAAGATAAGCAAAAATGGAGAGAACTTGTTAGCAAAGCTGCCCTTCGAGAAATACTAAAGAGAATTCTTCAGGCTGAAACTAAAGGACATTAGACAGTAACTATAGTCCACATGAAGAAAGAGAGAACACCAGTAAAGGTACAGAGTATAAACACATACAGTGTAAATATATTTTTTGTTTATAATTTTTCTCTTATCCAACTTAGATGACTGCATAAAAAGTAATTTTAAATATGCACTGATGGCCATACAATCTATAAAGATACAGTTTGTATGACAGTAACAATACAACATAAATAAAAGGCCCAGATTGGAAAAGAAGTAAAAGTATTCTATTTGAAGATAACATGATTGTGATCTTGTAGAAAATCCTAAGAATAGCTGGGCATGGTGGTGCACGTCTATAATCCCAGTACTTGGGAGGCTGAGACAGGAGGATTGCAGGTTCAAGGACAACCTCAGCAACTCAGGGAGGCCCTCAGCAACTTAGTGAGACCCTGGTTCAAAATAAAAAAAATAAAATAGGCTGGGTGTGGTGGCACAGGCTTGTAATCCCAGTACTTGGGAGACTGAGACAGGAGGATCACAGGTTCGAAGCCAGCCTTGGCAACTTAGTGAGGTCCTCCACAACTTAGTGAGACCCTGTTTCCAAATAAGAAATAAAATAGGGCGGGGGGTATAACTTGGAAGTAGAATGCCTCTGGGTTCAATCCCCAGTACAAAAAAATTATAAAAAAAAAAATAGGGCTGAGAGTGTAGCTCAGAGGCAGAATGCCCCTGGGTTCAATCCCCAGTACCCTCCCGCCCCACAGAAATCCTAAGGATTATGCACATACACAAACACACAGAGACAAGTTATTAGAGTTAATAAAAGAATTCAAGGTTTCAGAATACAACAGCAATATAAAAATCAATTATATTTCTGAATATCAACAATGAAAAATCTGAAAGTGAAATAAAGAATACAATTCTTATAACATCAAAAAGAATAAAATGCTTAGAAATAAATTTAACAAAAAAGTACAAGACTTACACACAGAAAATTACAATATACCGTTGAAAGAAATTAAAGATCTAAATAAATGGGAAGACATCTATATTTATGGATTGGAAGATGTAGTATTAACAATAATCTCCAAATTGATCTATGAATTCAAATAAAAATCTATGGATTCTTATCAAAATCCCTGCTGACAATTTTGCAGTACTAATAAGCTGATCCTAAAATTCATATGGAAATGTAAGGGACCCAGAACAGTCAAAATAATCTTAAAAAGAATTATGACACTGGAGACTCAGAAGACCTTATTTCAAAATCTACTATGAAGTACCAAGAAGACTGGGTGGTCCTGGCATAAGGATAGACATATAGACCACTAGAATATAATTGGAAGAGAATTGAGAGTCCAGAAATAAATCCATACATTTTTGGGCAATTGATTTTTGACAAAGGTATCAAGATAATTAAATGGGGGAAAGAATAATCCTTTCAAATGGTACTGGGGCAACTGGGTGCAAAAGATTGAATATTCTGGGCGTGGTGGCACAAGCCTGCAATCCCAGTACTTGGGAGGCTGAGACAGGAGGATTGCAGGTTCGTGGCCAGCCTCAGCAATAGTGAGACCCTGTTTCAAAACTAAAAGTAAAGATAGGGCTGGGGGTATAGCTCAGAGCTAAAATACCCTTGGGTTTAATCTCCAGTAACACACACACACACACACACACACACACACACACACACACACACAAGATTGAGTCTATCTATATACACATATAGAGAGAATCTACATCTGTATATATTAATTAAAGGTGGATAAAAGTCTTAAATTTAAGAGCTACCGGTATAAAACTCTTGGAATAAAACTTAGGAATAAGTTATTATTATCTTGGAATGAGCAACAGTTTCTTAGCTATGACACCAAAAATACAAGCAGCCAAAGAAAAAATTAACAACTTTTTAAAATTCAAAATATACTACCAAGGAAATGAAAAGACAATGCACAGACTGAAAGATAATGTTTTCAAATCATATAGTTGATAAGGTTCTGGTATCCAGAATATATGCAGATCTTTTAGAACTCAAAAAAATGTAACCAACTTAAAAATAGGCAAAAGATTTGAGTAGGCATTTTTTCAAAGAAGATATACAAATGGTCAATATGCACATGTAGAAAAATGCTCAATATCATTAGCCATTAGGAAAATGAAAATCAAAACTACAATGAAATACCACTTGACACCCACTAAGATGGATATGACAAAAAAAGAGGGACAATAACAAATGTTGGTGAGACTTTGGAGTAGTTATAGCTATGATATATTGCTAGTGGAAATGTAAAATAATGCAGTCCTTTAGAAAAATGATTTGGCAATTCATCAAAGAGTTAAACTCTATAGAGTTACCACATAACCCATGATTCTAATTCTAGATAGATACTGAAGAGAATTGAAAATATATGTTCACACAAAATTTGTACGTAAATGCCCATAGCAGAATTACTCACAATAACCAAAAAGTGGAAACGACAACCCAAATGTCCATCATCTGATCAATGGATAAACAAAACAGGCTATAACCATATGATGAGCTATTATGCAGTCATCAAAAAAAATGGAACACCGATATGTGCTACAACATGGGTGAACCTTGAAAACATTGTGCTAAGTGAAAGAAGCCAGACTAAAAAGGGCCACATATGGTATGATTCTATTTATATACAATGTCCAGAATAGGTATGTTCTTAGAAAATGAAAGGTCAGGTACAAAGTGAGAAAACACATTTGCTGTATGAACAACCAACAAATGGTTTGTTAACCAGAACATAAAAGGAGCACCTCCAGTCATTAAGAAAAAGGAAACCCAGTTTTAAAAGGGACAGTCCACATAGACAAGTTCTTCTCAAAAGAGAATATTAAAATGGCCAATAAGCACAAGGTAATGTGCTCAACCTCACAGATTATCAGGGAAATGAAAATTTAAGCCTCAAAGTGGTGCCTTTGCACACTCACCAGAAAGGCTAAAAAGTCTGGCAATACCAAGTGCAAACGATGACGTAGGGCCACTGAAACTTTCATACATCTTGGTTTGAATTGTTATAGCAACTTCAGAAAACTGATACTATTAAAGCCAAATGTAGGCACGCCAATGGCCCAGCAGTTCTGCTCCCAGGATACAACCAACATAAATGAGCTCCTGCATGCACCAGAAGATATATACAGTACAATGCTTTCATAGAATTACTATCTATAATAGCCCCAAACTGGGAACAATTCCAAAGTACATTGCCAATAGAATAAATAAATTTATACTCATGTGATAAAAAACTAAAGAACAACAAAACTAACTGAGCTTTGACTTCATACAACAACACGGATGAATCTCACAATGAAATGTTTTGCAAGACTCCGTGTATTTAACCTGTTATGTCACATTGTCTTATATTTAGGACACCTATAAAAACTTAAATTGTGTCCTATAAAATTTCATTTAAGTCCTATATATAGGACTATGGGATGTAATGGGTTAAAGTGCAAAAACAGGCAAAACTTATAGTATTGGAAGTCTGGATAAGGGTTGCTGTTTGAAGCAGGAAAGGGGTGCTGGCTGGGAGGGAGCCTGAGGGGTGATCTAATTGTGCTCACTCTGTGGTAGCAAGCTGTGCACATAGGGTCTGTGCACTTTTCTGTATATAAGGTATACTTGCATAAAGTGTTTTTTTTCAATTGTGGGTGTAAGGGTAATACGCTTGGGAGGATAAGTAAGAATACAAATAGCTAAGATCACTGAGCTCTACTAAAGTAAGTGCTTCACAGAAGTGTAACAAGGATTAAAATCTTGAAAGATTTCAATGTGCTTTTCTTCGTCCCCTTTCTTTGTCCCTAAACTTTTCCCCAGGAAGCCAGAGGCAGCTACTTGCTCCCCTAGCAGATCAGGATTACTCCAGGAACTCAAAGGAAAAAAGCTTATGTTTAACCGTGGACTCTCAAAATAGGCATTTGATGTCACCTTACACAGGAATATCTTGAAAGCCAGTGTTATTTAGAAAGCAACCAATTTTATCAACTCCTTAAGGTCCCACCAACACAAAAAGTGCCAGGCCTGGTGGATAGGAAGATGGATCTTGACTGTAAGTCAAAGGTGGAAAAAAGCTGGCAGAAGTGTTAGGGATGTCCCCTCTGGCCCAGGAAGGAAGATCAGGGAAGAGAACAAAGTCAAGAAAAAGAAGTAGGGAGAAGAAGCAAGATCCGCAGGAGCTTCTTATATATACACATACACACGCATGGAGACACACACACACACACACACAATGCACAGAGGCACTCTAAGGTAGACTGCTGTCAAAATGTCCAGGAAGCCACGGAGATCAGTTAGAAAAAAGTAAAGACTGTAATGTTTGCATGAATCTGAACCTTACAAACACACACTCTTGTTTCATCCTCTTCGCAAGCGTTTCCTCTCAAGTGTTGCCCCCATTTCTCACCTGTGGAAACAGATTTGGAGTGACGTGCTTGCTTGAAGTCACAGTTTGACTGCAGCATGTTGATCTTACCAGGGAAGGTGCACTATTTACAAAACGCCTAGTGTAGGTTAGGAGATATGATGATTGTTGTCCAGCCCTTCGTCCTAGATAAACTGTAGAGGACACTACAATTAGAAATCAGAGGTCTCGAGTTCTAGAATGACCTAATTCTGCTTGCTATCAATAAACTGGAGCCCTTGAGCGACAGTGACAGGAGCCACTGCTCTCCTGGGTTCCTCACTGATCACCAGGCCCTCTCCTGCCCACTATTTTGGCTGCTTCTTGAGGGGAGCCCTTGCAGGTGGAAGTCAGTGATTGTATTAGGCAGCTTTCTGTTACTGTAGTGAAATACCAGAGACAATTAAATTACAGAAAAAAGGTTTATGTTGGCTCATGGTTCTGGAGGTTCCAGCCATGATTGGTGTCTCCATTGCTTTGGTCCTTTGGCCAGAGCAGCACATCATGGCAAGGAGGACATAGCAGAGCAAACAGCATATATCATGAGCCAGAAAGTAGAACAGAGAAAACAGGAAGTTCCCAGAATCCTCTTCCAGGGCATGCCTCCAGCGACCTCCCACTAGACTCTACCTCCTGGAGGTTCCACCACTTCCCAACAGGGGACCAAGTCTTCAATGCATGCACCTTTGGAGAACATCCATACAAACCATAGCAGCACATTCTATCTTGTAGACAAAGAACCAGAGGATTTGAGCTGTTTGCCACAAGTTACTTAGCAGGTTGGTAAGATTTGTACTGCGGCTCCTTCCTGAGCCTCAGTGTACCCACCTGTAAAATGGGGACAAGACCACTTAGGCTGGACAGTTTCTTAAACCCTCCTTCAAACCTGGTTTGACGTTTCTGGAGTATAAGAGAAAAAGAAAAGAAAGAGAGAGGAAGAAAGGGAAGAGAGATCGAGTGTTAAAGGGGTGGTTTGGATTTCAGCTTTAATTTTTTTTTAGGTTTTAATGAGAAAAGATTCAAGCCAGATGTTATCCTGGTGACTTGCAGTAGCCAAGAGGGGAGCTGTGCTGTGATCATGCCACATTAACACAGAGCATTATCACAACACATCTATCAACAGCCCCAGTCAGAGGGAAGTGGTTGGCATTTGCAGGGTCTGTGTCCTGTTTGATTTTGGAATTTAAAAGGGTCTCGGACCCCAGTGGGGTTTTCAAACTCTTCCAGGAAGGACCTATTCATTCTTCAGAGAGTGTCCGTGTCTGTCTCCCACCCACACCTCACTCATAGGGCAAGGTAGGGACCTCACCGCTCAGTTGGCACCACACCAGAGGCGGGCTGGGAGGCAGGAAGAGCAGCAGCCCATAGAGCCAAGCTCAGTGGGGATGGGTAGAGCGTGGCCCAAGCAGTCCACAGGGTCATGGGACACATGGTTTACTTTTTAATTAAAATGCCATCCTTTTCCCTTGTTACAAAAGCCATGCCTATTTATTTTAGGTAAGTTAGAAAGGACAAACCAGGAAAAAGAAAAAAGTTAAAAAATGACCCATGACCCAGACAAAGCAATCGTTAATGCCCAGGTATATTCAGGGACATTAACATATGTATGTGTGAGTGTGTGTATGTGTGTGTGTGTGTGTGTGTGTGTGTGTGTGTGTGTCTATTAACATATATATCACGAACTGATTGCCTGTAGGCTGGGCAGTTAATGTAGGTTGGGTGGTATAACATATATGTATGCATAGGGTGAATTAATTTTATTTTATTTTATTTTTTTTATTTTTTTATTTTTTAATTTTTATTAGTGCATTGCAAACATACATCTTGAAGGATTTCAGAGTGGTAGACATATACATGCACTCATTGGTCAGTTAGCCCTCCCCAATTCCCACCCCCC
>PVJS01048726.1:0-14943 GCA_004027185.1 Glis glis
ACCGCAAAAAAAAAAAAAAAAAAGAAGAAATACTTTCCCTGGTGAGAACAAAAGAAATGAAACACATATAGCTGTTTGCTATCAGAAGACCTGACTCATCTTCTTTGCAGGCAAGGCCCTCTGCTGTAGACTGGGAAAGGCAGAAGGAAAGATGCATCTACTAACATTACAGAAACAGATGGGAACTTCTGATCATTATGAATGATAACCTTAATGAAGAAATTCAGAATATGCTCGTGGTATTTAAGAGAATAAGAATTCATTACTCGTATTTGAAATTTGTCTAGCAGACCCTTCAGGCATGAGTTTGATAATCTTGGGAGCACTTTTTCTCAAGAGAGACCCAGGTGAACCACTCAGGGCCTCCCTGGACTGGAAGAAAAGGAGGCAACTCCATGTCTGTTCTAAGTGTACATCTAAATTTTTAGTATTGTTATTATGTTTATACTTTTTCTTAACTTGGACTATCAAAAAGATATTTTTCTAGATATGTAGAACTTGCTCATTGTGTTGTTACTATATTTTTATCTTAATACAATTTTCTTATAAGCTTACATATAATGAGCATCAACTATGTGCTATTACTGTGCCAAGTGCTTTACATATTTTATTTTGTTTAATCCTCACACTGTCTCTTTGATAGAGGTCCATAATAATGACTTTTACACATGAAAAGTGAAGGCTTATGAAAGAAAACCAAAAATTAACCAAAATGTCAGAAATGATACAAAGAAGACAGAGCCCCAAACTCTTGTCCAGGTATACCTGAGTTGCAGAACCAAACATTATTATAGTTCATATAATTCAGAATTTCTGTTTGGGAAAAAATTTCTTTTGCATTCTTATATTTTCCCAACAGACTTATGTAGAACCTGTTAGTTTTATCTTACTCCTGTGTTACTAATTTCAACTTTACATTTCGCCTAAGTATTAGCCAACTGTTAATATATATTTAATTGGTAGGAAGATGAGTATTTTTAGAGTTACAACATGCATACACTGTTTTCCTTCATTAAAAATTTAACCTTATTTAATTGATATCATTAAGTCACTTGAAGATCTAATTCTCAACACTGGTTGAATGTTGGAATATGAATCCAAACTAATAAATACATCAGACTTCCATGAGGTGGGGCTCCACGTCAGAGGCTTCCAGTGATGCTCATGGGCAGCCAAGGTAGAGAACCATGAACTCAAAATAGCTTTTAGGGGGTTTAAGGCAGAGCCTACTTTGCATTTCTACCAAGTTTTCAGGGGATGGCTGTGTTGCTTTTTTTGGGCAGCCTTTTGAGAACAACTTCAGATTTAGCTTTCACTTTTTGAGAACCACTGATTTAGAATCTCACTTTCTGAATTGCTTTTTCATTTTTAATCACCCACCTACCCATCGAGAGGCACATCCACCCATCCATAGAGCCCTTGCTTGTAATCATCAAGGATTATTAGGATCACTTCTTGGTTTGGGGGCTAAGATCAAGTATTGGAATACTAGACCCGCCGGGCGTGGTGGCGCATGCTTGTAATCCCAGTACTTTGGAAGGCGGAGACCGGAGGATCCGGGTTCGCGGCCAGCCTCAGCTCTCTCTCTCTCTCTCTCTCTCCCTGTCTCTCTCTCTCCTTAGTGAGGCCCTCCGCAACCTCGTGAGACCCAGTTTCAAAATAAAGCATAAAAAATAGGGCCGGGGGCATAGCGCAGAGGTAGAACGCCCCTGCGTTCAATCCCTGGTACCGCAAAAAAAAAAAAAAAGTATTGGAATACTAGGAAGCTTATAACATATGTACTTGATAACACAACATATAACATATGAACCTCTGCATAAGGATTTGTGGTTGTCCACAATGAGAAATCCTAAATTCTGTGAACTATATTGTATTCAGATTACTTCCGTTTAGAGATCTCTTCATACCACAGCTATAGCTTTTTTTTTCTTTAATCCTTCAGTGATTTTCTAAAAATTCTTAAAAGGTAAATGTTTCTACCCTACCTTCTCTTGCTACTTTGTTTCTGGCAAAAATGTGTCTTTCTCAATAATATTAAGTGATTGCAGCTAAGTTAGGGTTAGCTAGTATTTTGCCAAAGGATCACTTAATTTGTAAAACTGGCATTTAAAAAAGTGTGTATGTGGTAAGACCACTGACTATGAGATCTACCATTTTCACACATTTTTAAAGTGTACTATGCATCATTGGCAGTAGGTACAGTGTTGTGCAAATTCCTAGACCTTATTTATCTTTCTTAACTGAAACTTTATGCTCATACTTGAACTTCTCTTTCCCCTACCCCTAATCCCTCGTATTAACCACTCCACTCTTTGATTCTATGAATTGAATTATTTTATATGCCTCACATAAATCACACAGATTTGTCTTCCTCTGGCTGGCTTAGTTTGCTTAGCAGGATGTCCCCAAGGTTCATCCATGTTGCATGGGTTCAGGTTGGCCTGACTTCTAACCCTGCGTGCCCCCTCCTCATATAGCTTCCCAGCATAAGTATAAATAAGCAAGACCATGGTGTCATCAGTGCCAGGAAGGTGCCCGATGGCCTAGATATTAGCTGAAGATAAACCAGGTACATTGCTACTCGGATGAAGTCATTTTTGTCCTGACAGCTTCATAAACCCCTACTTCTGATCCCAATCTTGGGGATCTACCTGTTCTTGCAGCTGCCAAGACCATGCATCTATCTGTAAGTCCATAGTCAGTTGTTCTCCGGGTAATTCTGAATCTGCCTACCTCTTTCTTCAGGCTCATGGACCTGGTTGTTCTGCAACACATGGAATACTATATGGTAGAATGTTCTTCTTTTTAAGGCAAAGTAGTACTCCATTGTATGTAGAGACCACATCTTCTTTATCCATTCATGTGTTGATGGACGTAAGGTTTCCACGTTTTGGCTATTCCAAGTGGGGCTGCAGTGACCATAGTAGTGCTACAATTTCTTTTGAGACCCTGACTTCAGGTTTAAAAAAAAATTTTTTTTTTGGTACTCTGGGACATTCTGCCTCCAAACTACACCCCCTGTAGTTTTTATTTTGTTTTTTATTTTGTTTTTATTTTGAAACAGGATCTCATTAAGTTGATGAGGGCTTCGCTAAGTTGCTGAGGCTGGCTGTGAACCTGCGATCCTCCTATCTCACCCTACCAAGTACTGGGATTACAGGCGTGCACCAGCATGCCTAGCTTCTGGCTTCAGATTTTTTTAAACAAATACCTAGTAGTAGGATTGCTGGATCATGTGGTAGTTCTGTGTTAAGTTTTTTGAGGGCCTGCCATACTGTTTTGCATTCCCCCCAGGATTGTGCAAGGGTTCCTGTTCCTCTGCATCTTTGCCAAACTTAATTTTTTTAATTTTAATTTTAATTTTAATTTTTTATTTATTTATTTTTCTGCGGTACCGGGGATTGAACCCAGGGGCGTTCTACCTCCACGCTATACCCCTGGCCCTATTTTTAATACTTTATTTTGAAACCGGGTCTCATGAAGTTGTGGAGGGCCTCACTAAGTAGAGAGAGAGAGAGAGAGAGAGAGAGAGCTGAGGCTGGCCGCGAACCCTGATCCTCCGGTCTCCGCCTCCCAAAGTACTGGGATTACGAGCGTGTGCCACCACGCCTGGCTTCTATTTTTTTTTTTTTTATAATAGCCATCCCTGACAAGTGTGAGGCGATATGCCATTGTAGTTTTGGTTTTGTTTTGCGGTACTGGGGATTGAACCCAGGGCCTCTCACATGGTAGGCAAGCACTCTACCACTGAGCTACATCCCTAGCCCTTCTTATTTTTCATTTTGAGACCGGATCTCACTGAGTTACTAGGCTGGCCTTGAACTTGTGATCCTCCTGCCTCAGCCTCCAGAGTAGCTTGGATTATAGGCAAGTGCCATCATGCCTAGTTCGTCGTATTTTGGTTTGCTTTTCCCCGATGATTAATGAAATTGAGCAATTTACCATGTTCCTGTTGGCTACTTATGTGTCTTCTATGGAGGAATATCAATTCAAGTCCTTTGCCAATTTTTAAAATCTGGTTATTAGTTTTTTTTTTTTTTTTTACTATTGAGCTGAAGGGATTCCTTACATATTTTGGAGATTAACCACTTACTCGGTTTCTGGTTTCTTTTCCTGTGCAGAAGATTTTAGTTTGATATGATCCCACTTTTTTTCTTTATTTTATTCACTGGACCTTTGTTTCATATCCAGGAAGTCATTGCCAAGACCAGTCTTGAAACCTGCCCCCACTCTTCATCGAGGAGTTTATTTATTTTTTTTGACGGTACCGAGGATTGAACCCAGGGGCATTCTACCTCCGGGTACACCCCCAGCCCTATTTTTTGATCTTTATTTTGAAACAGGGTCTCACTAAGCTGCAGAGGGCCTCACTAAGTAGCTGAGGCTGGCCGCGAACCCGGATCCTCCAGTCTCAGCCTCCCAAGTACTGGGATTACAAGCGTGCGCCACCACGCCCGGTGGAGTTTATTGTTTTTGGGGTCTTATGTTTTCTATGGTTGCTATAGCAAATGACTACACATTTAGCAGCCCATGACAGTGTGCCTTTGTTATGTGGTACTTGTGTAGGTCAGAAGCCCAGGTTGTCTTGACTGGCTTCTTTAGTCCAAAATCCAAGTGTTGGCCATGAGCCTGGGCACTCTTCTGGAAGCTCTGGGTAGAATGTGCGTCTAGGCTCATTCAGGCCGTTGGCAGAATTCATTTTCACGTGGTGTTAGGATTAAGGTCCCTGTCTCTTTCCTGGAGTTCCTTCTCGGCTTCTACAGGCCTTAATCTATGGTCCCCTACTTCCAACTTCATAGGCAGCAAGGCCAGGGTCCTTTTCACCCTTCCAGAGCCTCTGGCCTTGACTTGTGCCTTATCTCTCTTGGTTTTCTCCTGCAGTTCTCTGACTGACCCTTTATCTGTTTTAGGGACTCGGATGATTAGTTTAGTTCTGCCCAGATAACCTAAGAGCCTCTCTCTCTTTTAAGGTCCAAAACTTGAATCTCAACTGCCAAATCCCTTTTACCATGTAAAGTAAAAAAAAAAAAAAAGATAATGAAATGAAGAAGACCAATAACTTTGAAGGTTCCGGGGATTAGGACATAGAATTCTCAGTGGCGGCGGCCATGCCTCTGCCTGTCACAACAGGTTACAGCTCTTCTGGGGTCATACTCCCAAATGCCACTATTCTGTGAAGCACGAGGCACCTGCTGCAGCGCCACATCGGCCGTGCCCGTCGCGCCTTCTCAACCAGCCCTCAAGTCTTGGCGTGCAGCCGGATCCCTCGACGAGGTGCGCTCTTTCCTGAGTGTATGCATTTTCATTTCGGGACTCTTGGTTCACATCCCTGGCCTTAGGCTTCTGTCAGGTGACCCTCCGGTCTCCTGTGAAAGCTTCCCTGGGGAGAGCAGGCTGCCCCTTGCTCTGCGTTACTCCACGATGAGTAGAACGTCAGTGTTTAGGCTGGGCCTAGCTCTTGAGTTACTCCAGTTGATGAAGCAGTTGCTTGCCTTGAGCTACTCCATTTTGAGAACAAGTGCTGACGTAGAATGATTCTACCCCTTGTTTGTACAAGTGGGCCACCAGCATCTGCGCCACGTAACAATAAGGTACAAGCCAACAAATTAATTGTGCTAATTAATTAGGACCACCTGTGAACTTATCACATTAAATCAGAAGGGCATGGATGCATGAGTGTATCAACCCCCTATCAGAAAAACCAGACCCATGAGCTTACTAGACACACCAAGCTACCAGAGGAAGGAGTGCCTTTACCTGAGGCCCCTAAAAGAAGGGTCACCCCAAGACTGGACACGGCAACACACACCGACCCATCGTGACCTGTCATCCATCCATCAGGTGAAGATCCCACAAGGTGGACAGGCAGTGAACCTCAGACTCTGCCCCGTGCTTCAGTCAGCTCAGCTCGCTGCTTGACGTGGTCTACTTTGAAACCGCCAGCTGTCAGGACCCTGGCCTAGAATAAGCTGTGCATGCTGACAGCTCTGTGCCCTGAACACACTCTTTGCCTGGCTTGTAATTTTATCTTACCACCCGCAGAGATAGACTCTTTTGCATTCGTATCTGCTCCGTGTGTTTGCTCTCACTGCGGCCTCCCAGTCATGGCCACCTTCACCCTTTCGTAGCCTTTCCATTTTATATATATATAAACTAATATATAACTAATATTATGGATGTTAGTAATTAACATTGAAATCAAAGAATCTTTGATTGTCTCCAGGTTATGACTCTCAGGTGACCCATGAGTGCTTGGTCAATCACAACTGATCAAAGTGGCATAGCTCGCGAATCTATTGTTATTCAGTCAATTCTGACATTGTGAAAAGACACAAACTAGTTTGGCCTGTGTTAATGGCAGAGCTCACTCAGCACAGTCCCCCCTGTATGTGTATTTTCATAACTCGGGGAGCCGAGGAAGGCGTCTTGTCCTGCTACCTCCTAAAAGCCTCTTTCTTACCTTCTCGTGTAGGTTTATTTCTTTTCTCCAGAGGAATCAGCTATGTATGCCAGGGATGGAAACTTCCTCAGGGAATTGATAAACCAATATATGAATGAATAAGTGAGCCAGTATGCACCAGGCAGAGTGGTGAGGGGGATATGAGCTTGCTCAGAGGTCAGAGTCCCTGGACTCAAAGCCTGTGTCTGCTGCTAAGAAAATGGACGAACTTCAGAAGTTACTCATCTGGCCGGGCGTGGTGGCGCACGCTTGTAATCCCAGTACTTGGGAGGCTGAGACCGGAGGATCGGATCGCAGGTTCAGAGCCAGCCTCAGCTACTTAGTGAGGCCCTCCGCAACTTAGTGAGACCCTGTTTCAAAATAAAGAATAAAAAATAGGGCTGGGGGTGTAGCTCAGAGGTAGAATGCCCCTGGGTTCAATCCCCAGTACTGCCAAAATAAAAAAAAGAAGTTACTCATCTGCTCATCTGGAAACATCATCGTAGTATTGTGAGAATTAAATTAGTATATCTGAATGGCTTAAAATAGTGCTAAGCATACAATAATCACATAATAAATGTTTTTGTTACTACTTACATAAGGACAAGGAGCAGACTAAGATGGTGATTAAGGATTTTGCTTTGGGATTAGGCATCTCAGTCCTAAATTCCACTTCTACCAAATTACTAGCTGTGTTTTAGCTTTTTGTTACTATAACAAAATACCTGAGAAAAGCCACTTATATAAAGAGAGAAAATTTATTTTGGAGGTTTCAGTCCATGGTCATTTAACCCCCTTACTTTTAGGTCGGTGATGAGGTAGCATATCATCGCAGGAAGCAGATGGAAAGAACAAAAGAGTGGAAGAGGGGTGCTCCTACTAGGCCCCCACCTTTAAACATCTCCACCACCTCCCAAATGCACTAAGCTGTTGACCAATCCTTTAACACAGGGGCCTTTGGGTGGGGGGACATTTAGATTTCAAACTAGAACACTAACTCTGTGTCTTTGGGAAGTTACTTAAATTTTCTGTGCTTCGGTTCTTTTGTCTATAAAAAGAGAATAGTAATTGTTCCCACCTCATAGAATTTGTGTGGATTTATATGAGATAAAGAAAAATTCCAAGTGCTCTGTAAGTACCCAGTAAATTATATATATTGTACTCATTTCTTGAAAAAATAAACAATGCCTATTTGGAGAGGATTTGCTTTTTAATATAGGATTTAAGGCCTCCTGGGAACGTGGGATGTCGTTAGCTGCTTTTTGTAATTTCACCTTGATATAGAAGCCTCAGATTTAGCTACCGCACTATGCCACATAGCCACGGCTTGGATTTGTGGATTCAAGGGGTATTTGCCTATGGGGCACCTCTGAATTTCATGCTTCTTTGTTGCTGTCAGCTCCCACTGACTGATTGGTTAAGCATTGTTTTTGTCTTTTCTCTTCATTGGTCCTCAGAGATAACCATTGCTCCAAGAAGCTAGCATTGCTTTAAAAATAATATGCATTGAAATGTAGGTTTCTCGATCTTAACTAAAGTAATTCTGACATTATTCTGCTTGAAACAAAACTTGAGGCTAGCATGGCTGGTAAGCTCCTTCTTAATAAGCATCGCTTTTTAAAATTTTTTTTTATTTTTTAGATGTAAACAGTGGAGTTTATTTTTAAAATTTTTATTGGTACATTATAATGATATATTATAGTGAGGTTCCATGTGTTAAAACCATACATGCATACAGTTCTTTGAATACTTCCCTCCGTATCCCACCCCGCTCCTCACTTAAGTTAGTAAGACTTGTAAAAATACCTTCACCTAGAGCTGTACTCTTAAGTGTTTCAATGGAAGTTTACTCAGCCATAAAGAGCAAAATAAGCACTGCTTTTTTAAAAAAATTAATTTATTCCTGATTATGTAACTGTTTAACATATAAAATTTCATTTGGTGAACTGTATGGAAGTATCCATGTTTAGCGCAGTGATTTATTCAAACATTTTTGTCTGTCCCACTCCCCTTATGTCCCCATCAGTATTCACTGGGGGAAAGGGTGGAGGCGGGAGACCGGGCAGAGCAGGGAGCCTGTGACTGCTATGCATGGTTAGTGACCATTCCTTTCCCACTTCCATGTCATAGATCTAAATTATTGGTCCCCAGTTCATGTTCCGAATAACCACATTTTATGCTGCAGATTGGAATCTCAGGTGGTATATTTTCTGCTCTACTTCATTTCTGAATACAGGAATGACTTTTTTTCCTCTGTTAAATTGTCCGGGTTTATAGGTGTTCAAACATAATATATCAGCAGAATTCTGTTTGATCCAATTTGTTTTGAGGCATGCAGTTTTGGGGAAATTGTCATTTTAGCAAGTCAATTTTTTTTAATGTTATCTTTGATGACCACAGCCTTCAGAGACCAGGAAGCAGACAACTCCTGATAGGAGAAGTTGCAGAATGAGTGAGTTCTTCTAGCTTGTGTCGTAGCAGGTGATTGTCTCTGAAGAAAAATCCCAGAATCTCTAAATGTGGTTATACAGGACAGAAATATATCTGCCCCAGTAATCACCCTGCAGATGGTGTGTGAGTGACTTGCATGCTTATCGCCTGAAATTGTCCATTGAAAATATCATCTTCTGAGGTATTTTTTTTGTGTACCGTTAATTGTATCTTTACCATCAGAAGAATCTAAAACAGTGTCCTCTGGAATTGTAAGTTCATTAGTAATGCCCCATTTTATGTTGCTAATGGGAAACTGTTGATTGATAAGCAGATAGCATTTTAATAAAATGCTGTTAGAACTGCCAGTTGGATTGATAATGAAAGGTATTAATTGCTGTCAGAATTTAGAGTTCTTCACTTTGCCACATTTTTAAATGTGGGTTGTTGGGTCCATCACATCACTTTACCCTTGTCTTTTCACTTGTAAAATGGAAATGAAAAAACACATACTTCACAGGGTAGCTCTGAAGACTAAGTACACACTTAACACCTAGCCTGGCACGTAATAAGTCTTGTTGTAGTTGGTTTTCTTTTCATGTTCTATGTGCCTGGTTTCTTTAGCCTGATCAACTAAAGTCATCCCGTGGTTCGATTAATCTGTAATTTTAGTTGTTAGTGGATGAAATGTTTATAGGCTAGTGAATATGTGTACAGTAGGTCAGTGAGACCATCTACTTAATAAAGTCATCTAGTTGCTAGCTTGAGTTTGTTTCATATTAGTTTCGGGAGTTCCTTTTCTTGAATTGAAATTTTATTATGTTTACCCAGTTATTTGGTCCAGTGAAATAAATTCTCCACAAAAATGCTGCTTTTACACGGATGCACATGATGTGTATAAACAAACTTATCAGAGTCGATCACTATGCTGAGCATGGAAAGGAGGGAAGGGGAGGGAATGGGGTGGGATTCGAGGGAGGGCTAAATGAGCAATGTGTGTATGCATGCTTCTGATACCCTGACACTTACCAAAATGTGTAACTACAATGCACCAATAAATGCAATAAAGAAAATAAAAAATTTTTTTTTCATTGAGATGATTGATATCTTAAAATGTTATATTTATTGAAGAAGTGGTCAGAATTATTTTTACTCCAGACTAAGTAAGTTTGCTGAGTGATTATGTGTGGAATGGCAGCGAGTCTAATTTTATTTATAGATCTTTACATCCCAGTGGTGCTGAGTGAAGGGAATTTTGCAAGGCTGTCGTTTCAGGGCCTTGAATGTCTTGAAGTCTCAAGCATAAGGAGCGCTGACATGACACTCATCGGCACGCTCTCATCCGATTCCCTCAGGTCCTAGTTTGTGACCTTGGGCAAGTCATCGAACCTCACTGGGTTTCATTTTCCTCATCTTTTCTTTCCTTCCCTATCTCACGACATCACTGAGAGGGTGAAATGAGAAAGTACTGGGCAAGGGTGAAAACTAGAAATACAAGACATTAGTTTTCATGGAAGGCAATTTTTTTTTTTTTGCGGTACTGGGGATTGAACCCAGGGGCGTTCTACCTCCGCGCTACGCCCCCGGCCCTATTTTTTATACTTTATTTTGAAACCGGGTCTCACGAAGTTGCGGAGGGCCTCACTAAGGGGAGAGAGAGAGACAGACAGACAGACAGGGAGAGAGAGAGAGAGAGAGAGCTGAGGCTGGCCGCGAACCAGGATCCTCGGGTCTCCGCCTCCCAAAGTACTGGGATTACAAGCATGCGCCACCACGCCCGGCTCATGGAAGGCAATTTTTAGGCAACATCATAGCATGGATTCCAAGACAGTGAAAATGTTTCTGTTCACCTGACTTTTTATTCCAGGTCAATTTGGGAATTACTCAGGAAATGTTTTTAATGCTTTTTTTTTTTAATAGCTCCCTTTGAGAAAGAAAATCGGCAGAGTCATCATATACTGGCTTGTTCTTCGTGCCCTCTCCCCGTGTTTGTTGCCTGTTTGGATTTTAGCAGGGTGTTTCTGTTTGTTGAAGGCCCAGGTTGAGGAAATGCCAATCTACAGATAAAGCTGAGGAGACTGTGAGGATAGCTGATCATACCGGTGTTTATCCTTCAAGTGTGTGAGCCCAGGAGCCTTCTGTTTCCTCAGACATGCTGACATTTATGCATGGTAACTTCATTTCTCCTGAATGTCCCTGTCTCCCGTCCTGTTTCTTTTCTTGATAAGGACCTGGGTCTTTTGGAAAGTGGGGAATGTGGTCCCCCACCCGTGTGTGGAACAGGCAAGGCGGTTAGCATTTTTTAGTGGTTAGCGTTCCACGGAGATCCACCAGCAAGTACAGTTTTATGGACTGAACTGTTCACCCCACAAATTCATATGAGGGAGTCCTACCCCCCAGTACCTTAGAATTTAGGTATTAGTTATTGAGAGATGGGACTTTAAAGAGGTTATTAAAGTTAAAAGAGTTTATATGAGGTAGTCCTAATCAGTATGACTGATGTCCTTATAAGAAGAGGAAGGCACGCTAGTGAGGGGCGCACACAGAGGAAAGACAGTCTGGGCAGCAGTGGGAAAGTGGCCGTCTTGAGACCAAGGAGGGCCAGGCCCCTGCAGGAACTACCCCTGCTGGCCTCTAGATCTCAGACTTCTGGTCTCCACACTGTTAGGAAGTCAGCTTCTATTGCATAAGCCGCCCTGTGAAGTATTTAACAGCCCCGGCAAACTAATACATGGAGATTCTGGGTGTTTAGTCCTCTTGGGTGTAAGTCTTGGCCACTGAGATGGTTAAGAAGCGCCTTCAAAAAGACCCTTTGAGTTTCAATTTGAATTTGGTAGAGGTTTACAGGTTTTATACTTTGCAGGTTCTTTTCGTTTTTGAAGGTAGAAATGATTACAAAATTACTATGGCGTGGAAAAGACAAGGAAGATGATATTTGCGATACCACTTGTATACTTACTTTTACATCTGTGATAGTTTATTTTCCACTCTTAAAAACCTAGAGAAGTTAATACAAATGGCTTAAAATCTCTTTAGAGACACGAACAGTGTGCATTATCCTTGTGGATTATTGTAGTTTTCTGTTTTGGTTTAAGTCGATATTTATTAACCGACACCAAATGTTGTTTTGATGCTAGTATTAATGGAATAGTCTGATTTTGTATATGATTAATTTTTTTTTCAAAAAGCTTCATTAGTGTTCCTTAGTTGACTTAATTTTGATTTTCAGATATTGAGTCCTGCTCATATGCCTGTTCACCAAACTGGCTATTTTATAAATAAGATAATTGTACTATATTTTCCTGGTTTTTTTTTTTGGTGCTCTACTGTTTGCAAATATTTCCACAAGCATCACCTAAACCTATTGAGGTTAGCATTACTCTCTTAATTTTCAGATAAGGAAATGATTCCCAGAGAAATTAGATACTTCCACAGAGTCACACATTGAATATTGGATCGATCCCGTTTCCTGACTCCTATCTTGAGCCATTTTTCTGTTTATTATGTGAGAGTACATGTGTACACATGTGCGTTTGTGCATGTATGCATGCGTGTGTGTTATGAGAGAAAATGTACGTTTCCCTTAATTTGTTTCTAGTCTCTCCCTTTCCTGGTAATTCTACAGCAAGTGTTTTGTAGTGGTCGTGGTGAGGAGCATGTGTTTTCTTCTTTTTCTATCTTTTGTATATGTGTGTGCATCGATATCAAAATGCAGCATGAAGCAGAGAGCTTAGTTTGCATTATCTGTAAGACTGATAGCAGGATGGGTACGACTTTTGGCTGGGAAAAATGGCTTTAAGATGTCTACAGTTGCTACTTCTTATTTCAGTGGATTCAGAATCTGTTTATTAAAAGATGGAATTTTACTGAATCAAAATATTTTTCTCTGAAAAAGATGTAATCTTCAGCCTCCTAAGGTAGACAACAGTTTATGAAGGTTATGTGTTAGTATTCAGATAAGAATTAGGCTAGTTCATTGTTCTGCAGACCTAATACTGAAGCGCTGCCTTTGGAGTCTCCTAGCAACTGACTCTCACGTGGAAGATGCAGAAGTAAAGCCATTAGGGACTTGTTCTGCATCTCTCAAGCATCATCGGGGAAATGGTACCCAGACCACATTGTTTCTCTTCATGATTTCTACTAAAAGCTTGCCTTTTATGTTTATTAGCGTCTAAAAAAGGATAGTCCTAAAAGGTTAGCATGAAATATTGACTAGTGATGATAAAATATTAAAGTCAAATTATTGGACATTTTCATCACTGGTAATTTTTTGAATAATTATTGCTATTTATGTGTATCTTGAAATGATGGTTGCTGCAATAGGATGATGGCATGTATTCTGTTATATAATTGAGAATTAAATTTTTTTTATTGTCATATGATTACTTCTCTAAGATGTGTAAGTGCTTCATAATTGTTCAGTGAGATGTGTCTTCAGGTTTTGTTTTTCCTTATGGGAAAGGATGGCAATGAATTTTAAACACATACATATATATGTATGTATATATAGCCATGCTCATATTTGTGTATTTTAACCCTTTAGATTGGCAAATAAAAAAAATACTTTCTGGACTAAGAGAAAATTTGTTTTGGTTAAGGACAGAAATATAATAACTACCTAGTTCAAGTTTGTCATTATGAGAAATTGATGGTAATTTTATGATGTCAGTTCTAGTAAAAATAGAAAGTATGAATCTGTGCTTTTATATATTACACTTTTATTATCATTTAACTTACTACTTAACATTTGAGGGCCAAAATATAAAATGTAATGACATTGACCTGTTAATACTGCTACTACTGACATATGTCTATTAGAAAATATTGATACTTGGTTTGGGCATAGTGGCACATGCTGGTAATCCTAGTTCTTTGGAGGCTAAGACAGGAAGATCACAGATTTGAGGCCAGCCTCAGCAACTTAATGAAAACCTCAGCAACTTAGCAAGACCCTGTTTCAAATTAAAAAATAAAATATGGCAAGGGCTAGAGCTCAGAGGTAAAATGCCCCTGGATTCAGTCCCCATTAACACACACATACACACACACACACACACATGAAAAAAGTAAAAGGAAAAAGGGGAAGAAAATATTGGTACTCTAAGCCATTTGATCTTTTTGGCTGATGATCTGATGTTTGATCTTTCTGGATGACGATCTGAAGTGACCTTTCATTCTTAGCCGACACTGTTCCGTTTACGATAATAGACCCTAGCGAAGGGATGGGAAGGAAGGAAAAGAGAAAATGGGGAAAGTGACCACTGAGAGAGAGCGAATAAAAGACCATGACCAAGAAATGGTAGAGTGGTGGAACTTAGCCAGCCTGCTGTGTCCTTCTGCCTGCCCCCTCTATAAAGGGGTACTCTATTTTTTTCCTGCCCAGTATTGAGTATGCAAATCATGCTTGCCCCTACCTATCCCAGAGAACTGGTGCTATCCATGGAATAGACAGAGTAAAAACAGAATAAGAGCAGAAAACATGGCATAATCACTGGGTTCCTTAAGTGTGAACTGAACATTGGTTTTCCTCATGCAGAAAATGAAAGCCTGAGAGCCAGGTGCCGTGAGTGGCGCACGCCTCTACTCTCCGTGCTTGGGAGGCTGAGATAGGAGGATCACTGGTTGAAGGCCAGCCCCAGCAACTTACCGAGACGCTGTTTTAAAATAAATGAGCCAGGCATGGTGGTGCGTGCCTATAATCCCAGTACTTGGGAGGCTGAGACAGGCGGATCATTGGTTGAAGGCCAGCCTCAGCAACTTAGCTGAGACCCTCAGAAACCTAGTGAGATCCTGTTTCAAAACAAAAATTTTAAAAAAGGGCTGGGGGTGTAGCTCAGAGGTAGAATGCCCCTGGGTTAAATCCCCAGTACAATAAATAAATAAATAAATAAATAAATAAATAAATAAATAAATAATAAAGGGCTGGGGTGTTTAGCTCAGGTAGAATGCCCCTGGGTTCAATCCCTACAATCCCTAATAACTCGCGCGCGTGCGCACACACACACATACACACACCACACACACACACACACACACACACACACACACACAAAGAAAACTTAGACTATATCAGG